>JAWPHD010009615.1:82500-97500 GCA_037043455.1 Cyrtodaria siliqua | reverse complement strand
TTGCCAAACGGAGGAACAGTAAGACACTGCGGAGGTCATTAAGTGCGTCAGACACTAATGCCGTTTATAGACGTAAATCGTCGTCAGATTCTGAAAACACAAACAATTCAGACGATATTTCGGACATATTGCATACCGTTGGACGCAGAAGAAGTCCCGCATATGTAATGCAGAGCAGAAAATATAGCAACGAAAAGAGTCGTATAACTCAATTATGTACGCAGCATCGGCTTTTAAATAACAACATACACCGCCTTTCGACGGATTACGCGTCGCTGGTGACGTCATTACCCCGTAAGATGTCCAACATCTCCAACATACGCAAATCGTCAAAGGGTAGTATTTTATCAAAAACTAAAAGTCATGACGAAGTTGTGAAGGATTTCTTAATCCGACAGGATAATAAGGCCCTATTATCCCTCGGATTACTTGTCATCATGTTTATAATTTGTTGGACGCCTTCAATAATATGTGATATTGTTTACGCCATATGCCCTGGCACTGTTCCTTTGTGGATGCTGCAAAGTTCATATTGGATTTTAGCATTCAACACTGCACTGAATCCGTTTTTGTACGGAATCGGAAGCTTGGATTTTCGCCGCGTGGCAATGTCATGGTTTTACTGTTTCGGAAACAAAAACGTCCGCATCTTAGAGACGATCTTGTATAATGAGCTGTTACAGCCAAGTGATCTAATTACGCTCAAAGAGGTGGAAAAATCCGGAAATGACCGGTCGAGAAAGGATCAAATACATTTCGTCTAAGTTAATGATTAGTGGTTGCTATGTATGTCTTACAGCATGACGGGACAGTATCCGTGAATCAAAAGAATAAGGCCAAACAAGCGGTTTTTGGTCTAAACCATTATTTATATCTTTTATCATATATTTTTGAAAACATATAGTGTCATTATAATACATTCAATGATTATAATACAATCATTGAATGTATTATAATGTATCATATATAATACATTCATTTAATGTACCATTCACTTTTATAATACATTCATCTAACGTACCAATAGAACATGCACTATTATTTGAGATTCAGACAATGTCGTCGAAGCTATATTTAAGTAAGGAAAAATAAGTAGATTTTATAAACACATTAGACATGTATGATCATATTCTGACATGCATCAAAGTCTCTAAGGTACCACTGTACGGTACCACTGTACGGTACCATTGTACGGTACCACTGTACGGTACCACTGTACGGTACCACTGTACGGTACCATTGTACGGTACCACTGTACGGTACCACTGTACGGTACCACTGTACGGTACCATTGTACGGTACCACTGTACGGTACCACTGTACGGTACCACTGTACGGTACCACTGTACGTGTACGGTACCACTGTACGGTACCACTGCGTTTGAGTGCTGTGATTTCTATAGGACCATTTTTCTCATTTTAGTTTTTATAATTAAATATATCTTGATTTTGTAAAAATCTGCTATATGTTTGATGTGATCTCATGACATTCAAGTCTGTAGTTATTGTGTGCCTAAAGCATTGTTTTATAATTAGATATTATATCTGTGTATAAATAATTAATTTTCGATAATACGATTTACAAGTATTATTGTACTTGTTCAGAAGGTTTAAACGATGTTTGTGTAGCCTACTATTCGACCATTTATAATGATATGAGGCGTACAGAAGAAGTTTCCGCTTGATCTTTAATTTACCTGCAGCGTCTACTACTATGTCATAACAAAACCTCATTTCCACATTTCTATTACCATTGTAGCATAACGTATTTCTTGACATTGATAGGTACTGCACAGTTCGCACGCTGAACGCGTATAGAAAACTGTTGTGAAATTAGGACTAAGACTGTGCGTATTCTATATGCATACCACCATGTTATTCCAGGAAAATCTTTCATAGAAAAAGAGATTTTTGGGTGTCTGTTGCCTATAAAAATGTAACATAAGACAATAACTTGCCTCTGTAACAACCATACTATAATATGATATTCTGGTGATATTTCTGAGACATTGATCGCCACAAATACATTAATTCGCACCCACGCAAACGTTTCTTTCAGACAAACGATGTCATGTTTACTGGCGTCTTAAAATCAATACGAGTGAATGTAGGGTCTGCTGTAGTCCACATTTATCGTGTTTATAGCACTGTCTCAATGGACAAGTGACGGACTTCACTGCAGTTAAATTGAGACGTAGGCGGAATGATATAATGTACATTTTCATGAATCAGACTACACTATAGATATAGTGTAAAAAACGGTACATTTAATATAGATTATATGCGTTGTTCAGAGAGGGTATATATTCCTAATGCAATACATACTGGGTCATAACTTCCGCTTAACCTGACACCACGCTTTACTTGGTACGTTAGGCAATGAACCCCGCACTACCATGTACCACTGGCAATGAATCACGCACAACTTTGTACCATTACCATAAATACCTCTCCATTTTGTACCATGACTATAAACCCCGATCTACTTTGTACCATGACAATAAACTCCGCACTACCAGATACCATGACAATGAACCCCGATCTAACACCATAAATAATAATAAACACCGCACTTGACATCATGATAATAAATCCCGCTCTGCTTGATATATTGGCTATGAACCCCGATACCTTAGACATACGTTTAATACTTAATGGTGAATTGCATTACAAAATAGAGACAACTGTTTATCAAAAGTCCAGATATGACAACGCTACCTTTGTTTATAATAAAACACACATTTTAGAAATTTAGTCGAATTATAATGATAATTTTATTTCACTTTTTGCAAGTTAAACAAGTTGAACAATATTCTCAGTCTGAGCAGTTGTCTGATTGACGTTATTTCTTTCCGCAAAGACACAATTTTGAAAAATAGCTTCATGTGTTTTGGGAAATGTTAGTGTTTCGATACTTAATGTGTTTACATTGTTACCATGTCTATTGCAGTGTCGGCGATGTTACAGACGTTGTGATTTGTGATATATTTGTACATTTATATATATGACGGACGTTGTTATGTGTTATATTATTATGAAAAATGTTGAAAGTGTTGAGCTTGTTATTTTTTCGTCGTTTTGTTATACAGTATACTATTGTTTAAAGCGTTTAGTTTTGTTTTATGTTTTTGGTTCCATTGGTTACTGTTTTATAACGATTTTGTGAACATTTAATAATGAATGAAAATAAGATATGTCAAACAAAACAGTAGTTATTGTTCTATAAAACAATGTTTATTGTTGTATACTTTTGAAGTCCAATAGAGAACGAACTCACCCAATCTACCAAATATCATATTACTTGGTTACAGAAGCAATTGACTGACGGTCAAAACCAAACAATGTCTAAGTAGATAAACTTAAACATATATTTTACATCGATTGTTACGAAAGCTCGCTGAACTTATTTTAATCACTCTCGATTGGCTTTCTGGGGTAAGTGCAGATAAAGGGTCTTCTCAGGGAACCAACGAACCAACGACTTGATCCTGGTAAATTTAAGTAGATTGACTGAATACGCGATTATTTACCCACGCTGTATTGCAGTTTAGCGAGCTAGATCTCAGCTGTACGCATCATCTGAAAGACTTGTCAGGCGGGAACAACCATTTAAGTATAATTAATTCAAATTCTGTCCTGTTGGGATAGAATGCACGATCAGTGGATTAGCAATTCGCAGTATTAACCTTTACACTACGACTACACTTAATTATGTCGAAATATAGCTGTACTAATCATAGCTTTTATGCTTTATACTCTGTGTCGACCATAAAGCTATTAATTCCTTAAACCTTCGAATTATGGGTAGTGTATGCGGCACGACTCAAGTTCGCACCTTTCGCGAGGTTTCAGCACAAACAACCAACCATTTCAATTGACTAAACTATTTCAATTGACTAAACCTTTAATACCACATGTCCATGCATATAACTCAACAACGAGAAGGATATCACGCCGTTTTCTTCTGTGTTTCGTCTCTAAATATCTCGCGAGACTCCGTATTTGGAAAACTCACGAATACAACTGACACAACAAACACGATAACCGCCAATTGTCAAGTGTATTCGTAAAACACGATAACCGCCAATTGTCAGGTGTATTCACAACTGACACAACATACAACGTAAAACACGATACCGCCAATTGTCAGGTTTATTCACAACTGACACACCACAACACACAACGTCGCCAATTGTCAGGTGTATTCACAACTGACACAACATACAACGTAAAACACGATAACCGCCAGCTGTCAGGTGTATTCACAACTGACACAACATACAACGTAAAACACGATAACCGCCAGCTGTCAGGTGTATTCATCAGTTTGGCGGGGCAAAGTTTCGAACTACGGAGTTCAGTCGAGTCACACAAACGACTTCATTAAACTGATACGTGTAGCTCCCTTGCCTGAACTGATACGCGTAGCTCCTTTGCCTGAACTGATACGTGTAGCACCCTTGCCTGACCTGATACGTGTAACTCCCTTGCCTGAACTGATACGTGTAGCTCCCTTGCCTGAACTGATACGTGTAGTTCCCTTGTCTGACCTGATACGTGTAGCTCCCTTGCCTGAACTGATACGTGTAGCTCCCTTGCCTGAACTGATACGTGTAGCTCCCTTGTCTGACCTGATACGTATAGCTCCCTTGTCTGAACCGATACGTGTAGCTCCCTTGCCTGACCTGATACGTGTAGCTCCCTTGCCTGAACCGATACGTGTAGCTCCCTTGTCTGACCTGATACGTGTAGCTCCCTTGCCTGACCTGATACGTGTAGATCCCTTGTCTGAACTGATACATGTAGCTCCCTTGCCTGAACTGATACGTGTAGCTCCCTTGCCTGACCTGATACGTGTAGCTCCCTTGTCTGACCTGCTACGTGTAGCTCCCTTGCCTGACCTGATACGTGTAGATCCCTTGTCTGAACTGATACATGTAGCTCCCTTGCCTGAACTGATACGTGTAGCTCCCTTGCC
Organism: Cyrtodaria siliqua; assembly: GCA_037043455.1. NCBI lineage: Eukaryota > Metazoa > Mollusca > Bivalvia > Adapedonta > Hiatellidae > Cyrtodaria > Cyrtodaria siliqua. The sequence goes on along the minus strand of JAWPHD010009615.1, from coordinate 92,522 downwards.
TGAACTGATACGTGTAGCTCCCTTGCCTGACCTGATACGTGTAGCTCCCTTGTCTGGACTGATACGTGTAGATACGTGTAGCTTTCTTGCCTGACCTGATATGTGTATCTCCCTTGTCTGACCTGATACGTGTAGCTCCCTTGCCTGAACTGATACGTGTAGCTCCCTTGCCTGAACTGATACGTGTAGTTCCCTTGTCTGACCTGATACGTGTAACTCCCTTGCCTGAACTGATACGTGAAGCTCCCTTGTCTGACCTAATACGTGTAGCTCCCTTGTCTGGACTGATACATGTAGCTCCCTTGCCTGACCTGATACGTGTAGATCCCTTGTCTGAACTGATACATGTAGCTCCCTTGCCTGAACTGATACGTGTAGCTCCCTTGCCTGAACTGATACGTGTAGCTCCCTTGCCTGACGTGATACGTGTAGCTCCCTTGTCTGGACTGATACGTGTAGATACGTGTAGCTTTCTTGCCTGACCTGATATGTGTATCTCCCTTGTCTGACCTGATACGTGTAGCTCCCTTGCCTGAACTGATACGTGTAGCTCCCTTGCCTGAACTGATACGTGTAGTTCCCTTGTCTGACCTGATACTTGTAGCTCCCTTGCCTGAACTGATACGTGTAGCTCCCTTGTCTGGACTGATACGTGTAGCTCCCTTGTCTGGACTGATACGTGTAGCTCCCTTGCCTGACTTGATACGTGTAAATACGTGTAGCTCCCTTACCTGACCTGATACGTGTAGCTCCCTTGCCTGACCTTATACGTTTAGCTCCCTTGTCTGGACTGATACGTGTAGCTCCCTTGCCTGACCTGATACGTGTAGATACGTGTAGCTCCCTTGCCTGACCTGATACGTGTAGCTCCCTTGTCTGCACTGATACGTGTAGCTCCCTTGCCTGACCTGATACGTGTAGATACGTGTAGATCCCTTGCCTGACCTTATACGTGTAGATCCTTTGTCTGACCTGATAGGTGTAGCTCCCTTGCCTGACCTGATACGTATAGCTCCCATGTCTTAACTGAAACATGTAGCTCCCTTGTCTGACCTGGTACGTGTAGCCCCCTTGTCCGACCTGATACGTGTAGCTCCCTTGTCTGACCTTATACGTGTAGCTCCCTTGTTTGACCTGATACGTGTAGATTCCTTGCCTGACCTCATACGAGTAGCTCCCTTGCCTGACCTGATACGTGTAGCTCCCTTGTCTGACCTGATACGTGTAGCTCCCTTGTCTGACCTGATCCGTGAAGCTCCCTTGTCTGAACTGATACGTGTAGATCCCTTGTATGAACTGATCCGTGTATCTCCCTTGCCTGACCTGATACGTGTAGCTCCCTTGCCTGAACTGATACGTGTAGCTCCCTTGCCTGACTTGATACGTGTAGATACGTGTAGCTCCATTGCCTGACCTGATACGTGTAGCTCCCTTGTCTGACCTGATACGTGTAGATCCCTTGTCTGACCTGATACGTGTAGCTCCCTTGCCTAACCTGATACGTGTAGCTCCCTTGTCTGACCTGATACGTGTAGGTCCCTTGTCCGACCTCATACGTGTAGCTCCCTTGACTGAACTGATACGTGTAGTTCCCTTGCCTGACCTGATACGTGTAGCTCCCTTGTCTGACCTGATACGTGTAGATCCCTTGTCTGACCTGATACATGTAGCTCCCTTGCCTAACCTGATACGTGTAGCTCCCTTGTCTGAACTGATACGTGTAGCTCCCTTGTCTGACCTGATACGTGTAGCTCCCTTACCTGAACTGATACGTGTAGTTCCCTTGTCTGACCTGATACGTGTAGCTCCCTTGTCTGAACTGATACGTGTAGATCAATGACCTGATACGTGTATCTCCCTTGCCTGAACTGATACGTTTAGCTCCCTTGTCTGACCTGATACGCGTAGCTCCCTTGCCTGACCTGATACGTGTAGCTCCCTTACCTGAACTGATACCTGTAGATACGTGTAGCTCCCTTGCCTGACCTGATACGTGTAGCTCCCTTTCCTGACCTGATCCGTGTAGCTCCCTTGTCTGACGTTCAGCGTAACAAGGGTAATGGCGAGGACTGGTTGTTCTGGTGCCAGTATAATGTGAGTGGGTGTGGTATCATGACATATTTCTACGGCAGTGCTGCAGCACTATAAAAAGACATTGAGCTCATTGCTACAAGGAGACACTGTCGTGATTTGATTTAAAGGATTTTTTAATTGCAACGGTATGCATACACACATACCTTCTTAAATATGTCTAAATATGTTGCAGAACACAACACACAACTAGAACTGCAGACTTACGAGGTCGTCTAAAATATCCTCGCCACAAACTTTATTGGCATACTGCACAGGATTAGTGCCATTAATTAATCGTGCAGGAAAGCTTTTTCATGATGGGTCGTGGTAACATTGACCTTTGACCTAATGCCACAAACATCAATAGAGGTTCTCCTCTCACCAAGGACAGTTAACTTGTGAATTTCATGGATGTAGCTTTCCATGATTGAAGAGGTCTCGTACGGACAAGGTGTTTTCATGTTCGGATCATTGTGGGGTTGTCCTTTAACTTATTGACCCCACAACGAATAAAAATTCCCATCTCACCAAGGAAAAGTCAGATGTGACGTGTCCTGAATGTAGCTCCAGAGATTAGTTTGAACAATACTTATTCAAGAAATGTTGCTTAAACACTACTTATTCAAGAAATGTCGTGGACAATATATCTTGTAATACATGGACCGGATTTGAAAACAAACGTTCGGTGTAAAACTAATGTTATCTACATTGACCATTCATATGGACGCTAAAATCATTAGTTTATTTTTCTTTTACAAAAAACAGTCCATCAGTTTCATGAGCTAGAAACATGGCTACAAACGTGTAAGATTTTCATTTTCGGGTCATCGTGATTTTTACCTATTGAACCCAAAACCAATAGGACCCTGTTCTTTTATTTACCAAGGATAGCCCATCTGTGAAGTTTTCATCAAAGTTTAGATGTTATCGTGTGACAAGACTTGTTATGATCTCGTAATAATAACATTGAGGAACAGATATACTTACATACATATGGACAGACGGACGGACGGACGGACGGACAGAAATAAGGTTTTGATCCCACACCGGTGTTCTGTCATACAATGTATAAAGGAGAATATATACATGAATAGTGTAGTAGAAAATATATCAAAAGCAATGAATTAAATAAATTGTATATATACATAAACGTATGAGTTGCAGACAATATACAGCATTAAAACATGTTGTTTTTGGATCTTATACATGTGTTTGTGGATCTTAAACATGTTGTTTTTGGATCATAAACATGTTGTTTGTGGATCATAAACATGATGTTTTTGAATCATAAACATGTTGTTTTTTAATCTTAAACATGTGATTTTGGATCTTAAACATGTTGTTTTTGAATCATAAACATGTTGTTTTTGAAACTTAAACATGTTTTTTTTATCATAGACGTACGTGTGTTTGTGGATCTTAAACATGTTGTTTTTGAATCATAAACGTGTTGTTTTTGAATCTTAAACATGTTATTTTGGATCTTAAACATGTTGTTTTTTGATCATAAACATGTTGTTTTTGAATCATAAACGTGTTGTTTTTTAATCTTAAACATGTTATTTTGGATCTTAAACATGTTGTTTTTTTATCATAAACATGTTGTTTGTGGATCTTAAACATGTTGTTTGTGGATCTTAAACATGTGATTTTGGATCTTAAACATGTTGTATTTGAATCATAAACATGTTTTTTTTTAATCTTAAACATGTGATTTTGGATCTTAAACATGTTGTTTTTGAATCATAAACATGTTGTTTTTGAATATTAAACATGTTTTTTTTTTTATCATAGACGTGTGTTTGTGGATCTTAAACATGTTTTTTTTTTTATATCATAAACGTGTGTTTGTGGATCATAAACAAGTTGTTTTTGAATCTTAAACATGTGATTTTGGATCTTAAACATGTTGTTTTTGAATCATAAACATGTTGTTTTTGAATCTTAAACATGTTTTTTTTTATCATAGACGTGTGTTTGTGGATCTTTAACATGTTGTTTGTGGATCTTAAACATGTTGTTTTTGAATCATAAACGTGTTGTATTTGAATCTTAAACATGTTATTTTGGATCTTAAACATGTTGTTTTTTGATCATAAACATGTTGTTTTTGAATCATAAACGTGTTGTTTTTGAATCTTAAACATGTTGTTTTTAAATCATAAACATGTTATTTTGGATCTTAAACATGTTGTTTTTTGATCATAAACATGTTGTTTTTGAATCATAAACATGTTGTTTTGGATCTTAAACATGTTGTTTTTTGATCATAAACATGTTGTTTTGAATCATAAACATGTTATTTTGGATCTTAAACATGTTGTTTTTTGATCATTTGATCATAAACATGTTGTTTTTGAATCATAAACATGTTGTTTTTTGATCATAAACATGTTGTTTTTGAATCATAAACATGTTATTTTGGATCTTAAACATGTTTTTTTTTATATCATAAACATGTTATTTTGGATCTTAAACATGTTGTTTTTTGATCATAAACATGTTGTTTTTGAATCATACACATGTTATTTTGGATCTTAAACATGTTGTTTTTTGATCATAAACATGTTGTTTTTAAATCATAAACATGTTGTTTTTTGATCATAAACATGTTGTTTGTGGATCTTAAACAAGTTGTTTTTGAATCATAAACATGTTGTTTGTGGATCTTAAACATGTTGTTTTTGAATCTTAAACATGTTTTTGTTTTATATCATAAACGTGTGTTTGTGGATCTTAAACATGTTGTTTGTGGATCTTAAACATGTTTTTTTTATCTTAAACATGTTGTTTGTGGATCTTAAACATGTTGTTTTTGGATTTTAAACATGTTGTTTGTGGATCATAAACATGCTGTTTGTGGATCATAAACGTGTTGTTTTTTAATCATAAACGTGTTGTTATTGAATCTTAAACATGTGATTTTGGATCTTAAACATGTTGTTTTTGGATCTTAAACATGGGTTTTGTGAACATAGTACTGCTCATAGCCTGTATTTTACTGCAATTGGACATGATATAAACGAACGCCTATGAAGCACACGATCAATACCATAGATGGCTTTTAACATCGGCATATTAGTTTGGGTAGAATAACCGAAATACATAGCGAACCTGCGGATGTATATAATCTAGAAACATATATTCAGACGTAAGTAGTAGAACCCCTGATTACCCGGTTTCCTTCCACTGACAGTCCCTCTAAACAAAATGAATACAGTGTTAATAAGTCGTTTTGAAGAAATTCAGTTCATTCAAACATCCGTTGACAATACTGTCCGAATGTCTATTGTGCTTCTAGTGTTACCATTTTGTCTTCTTTCGCTGTTTTCCCATTTCCTCCTCTTTTTCCAGCTCATATTCCTAATTCAAGTCATCTTCTTTTGACAAGTTACCTATGCTTTGCTCACCTATCCATGCCACACGTTATGCTCTAGCATAGCGTTATTGGAACGATTTTGATGAAATATGTTATATTATAGAATACAGTCGAAACACATAATATTCTAACTTCAGGCCTCAGCATAAACATTAGAAATTGTGGGCTTTCAAGGCTAATGTGGATCTAGGGGACATCTGCTTAATATCAGATCTAAAGCGGTTCGAATACTCGACTGTTATTTTCCTATATAATTCAAACAAAATCACTCCCAGTAGGCATTCCGCTCTTTTTGTGTGAATATACAGAATTTATCAACTGTGCTACTATATATCTATATAATTCTAGAGACGCTGGGCAAAAGTACAACATTTGGCCTGGAACAAGTTCATTGGCCTAAAACAAGTTCAGACCAATACAAACGGTGTATAATAAGGTCAAATTGACAATGTTACCTGGTTGCTAGATATCAAAATGGCCGTCTTGCTAAAATAGTCACACATAAAACAATAATTCTTGCCGATTAGTTTTCGTTTTAATTTTCTGAAATTTGTTTTATGTTTGCATATGTTTGATATTGATCCCTTTAAAAAAAAAAGCATATTGATACTATCTATAGACTTTTAAAAATGGCCGCCACCCGCCAATGCCGAACACATATGTATATTATTTGTGAAACCAGTTAGGATTAAGAAATGTCCACCGATCTTGTAAATACAAATAACGGCTCTTTGTTTGAGCCCCACCACTACATCCCCCAACCCACCACCACACTACCCAAAACACACGTATACAGCAAGTCAAACTAATTAGACAAAACTAATCCTAAAAAATATCAGATAACATTGAGGTTTTATTCTCAACATATTTTTGAAATGGAGAACTATTAGAAGGACAACTAATACAGCATAAGCAGCTTCTCGTTTACCTCTGTTAATACAGAGTTCTGTTTGCATTAGCAGCCAGGTGCGTAGCCAGGCATATGCCCGTACGCCCGGTCGTACGCCTCTTGTAAAAAAATGAGAAAACATAGTGCCCCAAAAATGCAATAAAAACTGAAGCCTGACTAGGGTGAGACCCATCATTATTTATAAACATATAAATATCAAAGTTATCAAAACAGATGCCATAAAATGGAAATTTCAATCTAAGATATTCATTTTTCGCAACTATATAATTTATTTATCAATCAATAAAAGCCATCATTTTCAGCCCAAAATCGTCAAAAGCAACGTGCGGACGCTTAGGGCTTCCGGGGGGCTTCGCCCCCCAGATCCCCCTACCACCGCCCCTTGGACCCCAATATACGGGCGTATGCTCCATAACGGCCTAGCTACGACCCTGGCAGCTTCTTGTTTACCCCTATTAATACAGAGCTCTGTTTGCATGAGCAGCTTCTCGTTTACCCCTGTTAATACAGAGTTCTGTTTGCATTTGCAGCTTCTCGTTTACCCCTATTAATACAGAGCTCTGTTTGCATGAGTAGCTTCTCGTTTACTTCTGTTAATACAAGGTTCTGTTGGCATAAGCAGCTTCTCGTTTACCTCTGTTAATACAGAGATCTGTTGGCATAAGCAGCTTCTCGTTTACCTCTGTTAATACAGAGATCTGTTGGCATAAGCAGCTTCTCGTTTACCTCTGTTAATACAGAGATCTGTTGGCATAAGCAGCTTCTCGTTTACCTCTGTTAATACAGAGATCTGTTGGCATAAGCAGCTTCTCGTTTACCTCTGTTAATACAGAGATCTGTTGGCATAAGCAGCTTCTCGTTTACCTCTGTTAATACAGAGATCTGTTTGCATGAGCAGCTTCTCGTTTACCTCTGTTAATACAGAGTTCTGTTTGCATAAGCAGCTTCTCGTTTACCTCTATTAATACAGTTGGGGATGAGGACGTGGGGTTGGGGTGGTGGTGGGGATGTTGACGTGGGGTTGGGGTTGTGGTGGAGATGTGGCCGCGGGATGGGGTAGTGGTGGGGATGTGGAGGTGGGTTGGGGTGGTGATGGGGATGTGGACGTGGGGTTGGGGTGGTAGTGGGGATGTTGGGTCTAGTTCTAGTATAAATAAAAGTATGGACCACCACTATTGCTCCACTGACGGAAACTAGTTTTGGTTAAGCGTGGCATGAACATCCCATTCCAACATTCCAAATGGAGTTTTCTGTATTTGACCATGCAAACCAAGCTGGCCAAGGCTTAGTTTGTAATCAGCTTACAAGCAACACCGACGGTCGAACGTCAAAGTTCGCTCAGAAATACCCCTTTTTTTTGAATAGTGTGAATATAATAACACATGCAATTGAATGTCTAACACTGATTTATAGTTATATATACACATTTTTGCCCTAACCCACCAAAAGAATACGTGAAAATGCTTGTTATACACACACTTTAAGATTGGGTGCATTCAATAAATAATGGTAGCAATCATAGTGTGTAATGTATTGAATTTGATAACATTGAGACAATCACAAGCTAGAAATATGGCTTATAGCAAGTACAAACATCTTAAATTCATTAGGTCTAAATGATAACATTTATAAGGAACACACATGTCTAGTAACTCCCATAAAGACGTGTTCAGCATATCGTTTATTGGAAAACGACGTAAATGTCATAGAAAGAATATAATCTGTGTACTTATGCCAGGGCTTTCTTTACCCCTGCCGCTAATGATACTTCTAACATATGTGATGTGGACTTAGATGTTTGCAGAGCGTTACATTTGCTTCCAGATAACATCATTATGGATATAGCAAAACCGTGTGTCGCAAGGTTGTTGGTATGTCTATGCGTACAAACGGTACACCAGTTACCGTACATTTTGCTTTTATACCGTTATGAAAACGATTTTATGTTGAAGTTTCCGCCTGCTAGTCATGGAGACAATATAGATGCCTTTGCAACATTTTATTATCGTAACCCTGATCTTCTCTCCAAATATAATTTAAGAACTCGTCTGCGACAAGGACTATAACAACCCGACTTCTATGGTGACGTGATTTACAAACTTCGTAAATCCTTGGTCATGACGACTCTCATACTATCTTTGTTACACTTGTTAAAAGGTTTATCAAAAGAGCTTATGACTATCATTTTGCAACGCACTGCATGCTTGGTCGTGGACCCATTTACAGTAGGCACTATGCCTTCCTCTTTAATTGTGCGATGACAGGACAGACGGTGGACCCTATGATGACGTCTACTAAAGCCCAAAAGAACGGTGAAATTTGATGTTTGTCTGCATTATTGTCTTGTCGTGCCCTCAATGATTTATTCTTTTGTTGCTCTGCCTTCTGCCAATACAATGAGGACCTTCTTTTTGGCTTTCTATGCTATTGTCTTTTGTATTTATATATACACGAGCATCTTTGTGTTTTACTTACTGCCTATTAATGCTGACTTGTTGGTTAGAGAATAGTTCTTTAGAGAAGACCTTTCTTGCCACTGACCGTTCCAAGGTGATAGCCCTATTGCAAACATTTTTGTGTTTGTGACGTCATATGCCTTTATTCTTTATTAACATTGCCATTCAAGTTTGCCCTTTTGAGTGGTTTTGGGTTTACTATGTTCTGTGAAAGATACATTTCCTGTTCGGCATTTATACTTATTTTTAATAATACAAATGGATATCTAAATGACACATTCAATAATTTCCTCATACGGTCACACACATGTATCCAACCGAGCTCAGTGCGAATACAGTCGACAGCTCGGATACTATAACAGCATTCCGCGATCCATCATTCGATTTCAACTGATTGCATACATACATACATCTATGATAAAGAGATTACTTTAACGTCATCGTAAATGTTCACATACCTTGTCGTGCTTCATCATATGAAGTAGGAATAAACGTCTAACATGACATGTAGCTTTCACAGAACACATTCAAGCAAAAGCACGCATTAAAACAAACAACACAACAACACGTACAAGGTTAATAAGAAGCAAGGCATGGCTTCACAAACACACGTCTACACCAATGGCATCACAAACACACGTCTACACCAATGGCATCACAAACACACGTCTACACCAATGGCATCACAAACACACGTCTACACCAATGGCATCACAAACACACGTCTACACCAATGGCATCACAAACACACGTCTACACCAGTGGCATCACAAACACACGTCTACACCAGTGGCATCACAAACACACGTCTACACCAATGGCATCACAAACACACGTCTACACCAATGGCATCACAAACACACGTCTACACCAATGGCATCACAAACACACGTCTACACCAATGGCATCACAAACACACGTCTACACCAATGGCATCACAAACACACGTCTACACCAATGGCATCACAAACACACGTCTACACCAATGGCATCACAAACACACGTCTACACCAATGGCATCACAAACACACGTCTACACCAGTGGCATCACAAACACACGTCTACACCAGTGGCATCACAAACACACGTCTACACCAATGGCATCACAAACACACGTCTACAACAATGGCATCACAAACACACGTCTACACCAATGGCATCACAAACACACGTCTACACCAATGGCATCACAAACACACGTCTA
>JAWPHD010009615.1:0-77500 GCA_037043455.1 Cyrtodaria siliqua | reverse complement strand
GACCTGGTGAGGTTGGATTAGGTATGAACCCTTCCGTCGAGAATATTCTGATATGCCGACGGCTAAGGACCATACACGTAACACTGTCTGCGTCCCAGATCTGGCTGGTCATTGTCGCCTTCAGAGTCAATCCGCCCGGGCCCGGCCTAGTGGTTGTTGGAGTGGGTCGGACGGCCAGTCTGTAGGTATGAGTTGGCCCGTCGGTAATGCTCTGGTATGCCGACGGCAGACGCCCGAAATGCCCCTGACACTATATTTGCATCCATTTCTATTTCGTGTTTTGACACCAGCTGAAGATGGGCGCATATACATTGTCCAGGTCCATTTTCGGACATCCGCCGTCGCTATACCGGAGTATCCCCGACGGAACGACTCCATTCGACGAGGGATCCGACACTCTCCAACGCTCACCAGGTCGAGTTCGGGGGGATTGACTCGGCAAAACCCACAGACAGTGTCTGGGTCACGTTCTGTCCTCCGCCGTCGGCAATCACGAGTATTTCCGATGGAATGACTAACACCAGCCGACGAGTGGTCGACGCTCTCCAACCGCGGATTGACTGAAGGTGACAAAAACAGCCGGAAATGAGTCCACATATATTGTCAGGGGGCCTTTCGGGACGGAACAATTCATACCACCCGACTGGGGTTCGACCCACTCCAACCCCCACTAGGTCGAGTTCGGGTTGATTTGACTCTGAAGGTGACAAAAACCAGCCAGGGATGATCAACATACAGAGTTATGGGCCGTTATGGGTCTAAGCCGTCGGCATACCAGAGCCTTCCTGACGAAACAAGTTATACCACCAGATTGGGGGTCTACCCAATAGATCAAGTTCGGCGGATGGTCTCAGAAGGCGAAAAAACCACCCGGAGCTGGGTCCACAGACAGTGTCCATGTTTGCTCCTCTGCCGTCGGAATACCAGTGTATTACTAACGAAATTACTCATACCACGAGACTTGGGGTGCGACACACTCCAACCTCACTAGGTCGAGTTCGGACGGAATGATTCCGAATGCGACAAAAAACACCGAGACCTGGGTCCACAGACAGTGTCCGTGTTTGGTGCTAAGCCGTCGATATACAAGACTATTACCGACGGAACGACTAATACCATCCGATGGAGGGTTCGACCACTACATACACCACCAGGCCGAGTTCGGACGGATTGACTCTGGATGAAACAAAGACCAACCGGAGATGGGCCCACATACAGTGTCAGGGGCTTTTCGGGCATCTGTCGTCGACATACCATAGCATTCCCCGACGGACCAACTCATACCTACCGACTGGCCGTCCGACCCACTCCAACAACCACTAGGTCGAGCTCGGGGCGGATTGACTCTGAAGGCGACAATGAACAGCCACATCTGGGACCTCAGGCATGTCCGTGTTTGGTTCCCAGCCGTCAGCATATCAGAGTATTCTCGACGGAAGGGTCCATACCACCTGACGAGGGGTCCGACTCAATCAACCACACCAGGTCGAGACCTGGTGGATTGACTGAAGGTGATAACAAACAGCCGGAGATGGGCGTACGTACAGGTGGCATTTCGGGCCTCTGCGAATCGTCATTTAACTTCGCGTAGTGGAGTCCATAATATTATGACCGGCCGGGGGTCACTTTTCTTTAAAAAATAATGACCGGGGGGTCGTTATTCTATGGGGTCACAATTCTTCGCGAGGGGTCATTTTACTTCGCGTGGGGGGTCATACTATTATGACCGGGGGGGGGGGGGGGTCACTATATTTTAAAGAATAATGACCAGGGGATCGTTATTCTATGGGGGTCACTTTACTTCGTTACACTGGCCCTTAAAAATAGGGTCGGTCGGGTCAGCGGAAACGTAGGTATGTTTTTATTTGACCTGGCTTAAAATCAAATATAGGATTTTGCACGTGAAAATCCCTCCATAAATATCAGAGTTATTGACAGGATACGAAATGGCGGACGGACGGAAGGACGGACGGACGGTGCGATTGCCATATGCCCATCCTTCGGGGGCATAACAACAGACACCAACTGTTCAAAAAAGATTTAAATTTAGTCTTCATATCTTGACAATTGAGGTTGCATTGCCTTTACTATTTACCACAATACATATATGTCCAACATCTCAAAAGGTAAAACAATGTTTACTAAATGCGTGCACCGAAACATCTATAGGTAATTACAATAAGTTTCAATCCAACTGCACAGTGGTTACCCTAGCAATCGTCAAAAACGCGAAAGAATTGCTTAAAGCAATCTGACCTTCCCGTTCGCGTCTGAAATGTTCACTCTGACTTCATCGTTCGCAATGTAAAACACATCTGACATTCCGATTCGCTTTTTTTTACCCTGTAAACTTTATAAAGCTATACATCGACAGTTTTCATTATTTCAATGAACTACTTTGTACAGTTATACAAAAAGGACCAAAATAGACGACATTGTTGTTATAACTGTATGATCGATTTCAAGCGATCTTCTGACAAGCGTTTTACATTGAATTACAATTGCGAATATCAGTTCGTTTTTGTGTTTATTCTGAAATGTCATTGTTTTTACAAATCTTTGGACATTTATACAGGGTGCTATACGCACTAACGCCGTTTTATTACCGGCTTTTTTTAAAGTGAAAGCTTCCTCTGTCATTCCTCTGTTTCCTTTTCAAACCTACATAATAATTTGCAAACATTTTTGCAAAATACGCAACAGAAAACAAAAAAACTAACACCACCATTCACTTCCAACAATTTCGCCAATCTGACTTCTAAAACCATCTGACTTCGCTGCAGACGGTTGATCAGTACTATTAAGTTGGATATTTCCATTTTATGGGAAGCCCACTGGAGGGACTTCCAACTTCATACTTTCCGAGTTTAATAGTTTTTTAATTCCTTAATTCTAATTTAGTGACTTTGTATATTCTTATTTCTAACGTCATGACTTTAAGACTTCCTTTTCGTGATATCTGGAGACCTGGGTTGAAGCCTCACTGGCGCCATTGCGTTTCGTCGGTGTGTTCTTTCTCTAATCCTGGTCTGTCGGTTTCGGGAGTAAACTGGGCGGTCCCGTGTGTCATCCCAGCACGTTAACAAACCGCAGGAATATATTTGTTATGAAGGGTAGGACAGGATCCTTGATTCCTAATGGCATTACCCTCTCTCTCTGGGGAAGCTCTAATAACATTTAGTGCGTTGTTGAGTCATTAAACAACATTAAATTCAATATTTCGTCACTTCTAACTACTTGACAGTATTGTGACTTCTCACTTCACGACGTCATTTCTAACAACATGACAATATTGTGACGACGTCATTTCTAACTACATGACAGTATTGTGACTTCTCACTACACGACGTCATTTCTAACTACATGACAGCATTGTGACTTCTCACTTCACGACGTCATTTCTAACTACATGTCAGCATTGTGACTTCTCACTTCACGACGTCATTTCTAACTACATGACAGCATTGTGACTTCTCACTTCACGACGTCATTTCGTCCTGACTTCAAACGTTATGACGTCAAATATTTAAGTTGGGCCGCACCCACTACCTTCGCCCACCGACACCCACACATACATCAACCATCTACTGGATCCTTTCAAGTTGAACCTTGGGGAAGAGCTAGCATGTACATTTCGTAAGTCATTTATAGAAACAAACGCCTCTGATTATCGGTTGCGGAAATCGATCATACAGTTATATATAACAACAATGTCGTCTATTTTGGTAAACGTTACAAATAAATCGGAAAATGCCGCAAATACTTTGTTCGTGCCGCTGCTAGGATTTTCCCTGTAATCTGCTGAATTTCAATGTTATATATATGGTAATGGCATCGTGAACTCCAGTATTAGGTCGAACCTTAAATTATTCTCAGCCTCGTTCAAAAGGATGGTAACGTAGAGGTCCCGTTTATTGGAGCCATATATACTGAAAAGAAAAAGAAACGCATAATCAAAAAATTGCCGATACGACACTGTTATATACACCTAATTCCACGTAATATTCCAGATATATCTCATCGTGTTTTGTAGAAAAAAAGGGCTACAACTAATTACAGAACGGACAACTCTGTCATGTAGTAGATCTTTTAATCAAAGTATACTTTGTTACACGAAATTCATAAATGTGGAAGTTTCGCTTGAAAAAGTCAAGCCATTTCAATATTGTGTTTAATGTTAAGAGATTGCAACGTTTAAAGCCTAAATTTGCTCACCTGCTTGAACCAAATGCGCATTCTGTCGATAATGAAACTTTAAGGGGTAACCATTGGTGTGTTCGGTGCTGATTAAACCTTTGTTCCGAAAGGACAGGCCTAATGTCGCCCTGTACCATTCGATTAGCAGTAGCATATTAGACATACAATATATAGCGGAAATACCCATTATGCGTTTCTTTTTCCTTTCAGTATAAATCTATTTACGGACATCTATGTATTGCTGTCTCTGGTGCTGAGCAAAATTATTACGTGGTCCCGCCTTAATTCCATTAAACGATGGGACAGCTTATATTAGCAGTGTTTTATGACGGATATTTCGACAAAAAAAAAACATGTTTAAAAACTTGTTTTACTTGAAAAATGCGATTACCTGTTTACAATTACCTATTATATGTTTTAATTTTTAAAATTTGCAAACATTTTAAGCCGAAATTAAGGTATTATTTCATACCCCAGCCAACCCCGTTTTCCCTTCTTGGAGAAGGAGTCGAATTAGGTATGAAAGTTAATACTCGGACCACGTAATGTAGTCTAAGTAAATGGGTTAATAGATTCATTCAAACGTGAAACTGTGGACATTTTTAAGAAGCAGTTAAAGACTCATTTTTTCAGAGACTATTATTCTCTTTCCTAAGAGCAGTGTGCTTCATGGGATATGACTGTTGTGTGTAATAAAGCGATTATTGATTTCTATATTATGATATTCCTATCGCAACTCTTTTAAAAATTATTTGAGTTAGAAACAGTATATTTTTGTATAGTATTTGCGTACTTTGGATTTTCATTCTATGCAGTATAATATTTTTCTTCCATGTATATATAAGTTTCTATTTCCATGAATTTCTTTGATATAATGCTTAAAATTGTTGTTTCTGAGTAATAATTTGTTTTATATGACATGCATTTTATTTACTAATTTTCATGTATTCTAATCATTGTACAACGCCATTGAATGTATACTTTGTATGTAGAAATAGGCGTTTAATCAAATAATAAAGTTTAAAGTTTAAAGTAATGGTGTACTTAGTGCTAATGCCTGTTATGTGTTGCCATTACGACAATCGGCCAACGCGTTTGACTTGTACTGAATATAAGTTATTTGCATAAGCGGAGTCCATCAGTGGGATTAACGTATACTTCCGACATGGTAATTAGTTTATTTTTGTTTCAAGTAACTCATTTGTTGATAAAGGTTTACAGAGACTGTACTTTTTAGAATAGAAGTTAAAGGTGAAGTTTTTGTGTACACCAACGGTATTAATGCATCGGCGACACAAGTCTGCCGTACAATGCATTTTGACACTTGTTTTTTGTAGCATGGTAGACACGTAGGGGTCACATTGTGCGACACTTTACACACATCTACATCTTAACCCAAAGCATGTCCAATAACTCTAACTTTTGTTTTGGCAGAGTTATGCCCCTTTCATAAACCTTAACCTACAACATACCAAGCTCATAACTGGCCATGACTTAAGAAGTATTTGACATATCTTCATGGAACTGCATGAAACTTCACACATAATCATTTTACCATACAGAATAATGTTACCCCTGACCAATAACTCTGACTTCCATTTCAGCAGAGTTAAGCCCCGTTTCGTAAAACCCTTACCTGCCACCTTAAAATGCGCATAACTGGCCATAACTTGAAAAGTATTTGACCTATGATGATGAAACTTCATCTAGCAAATGGAATGTCGTTACCCAACAACTCTGACTTTTATTTTGGCAGAATTAGGCCCGTTTTCATAAAACTTTAACCTGCACCCAAACCTAGCTCATAAATTGGCAAATTGACCTATGATCATGCAACTTTATAAAGTTCTTCCTTATCAATCATACAATGAGATTTATGCCCCTTTTCATAAATGTTTAAAAAAAACTGGTTCATAATTCATGAACGATTGCACCCCGTGTCTTCAGACTTTATTGTTAGATGTACTTGCTCAAATAAGCACAAGGCAGGCGACACACGTGTTCCATTAGTGGAGCCCCTTCGTGCAAACTATTGAATGAATTGTACACTTTGGGTTAAAAGCATGAAACTTGGCACAGTGATATATAACATGATATCAAACATTTTTAGTTAGAGGGACAAGCAAAAAAAAATCAAATATGGCCGCCAAATTCAAATTGGCCGCCAAAAAATCTTGAAAATTCACCTACTGAATTCAGAGATATATAATAACAATACACATCAATAAATCTTGGCAAATTTACTTTAAATATCTTCATTATAATAGTAAAATGCAATAGGTGTACCATTGATGCTCAAAATGTAAGTTTAGTAGTAAAACAAATCGAAGTAATGTGAAATGATTGTGGTAAACAAAACTATGAAATAGTGATAATCAGAACTGTTGATACTTGTGTTGATACTGATGTTTTTGTGTGTCAATTTAGTGAGCTTTATGTAAATGAAATGTGGATTGCATTTGGCACCGGGAAGCACTTTCGTGTCATATCTGCACATGGCATATTCGAATATAAAGGTCTAGGACAGTACAAAGCAGACTCATGTCTGCATGCTTTTACAGGATGTGATCAAACTTTTCAGTGGTAAGGGAATGACTTAATCAACATTTATCCAGATGTCATTGAATATTTCATGTATTGGGCTCTACTCCTTCAGTGCATGGGTTGGGCGAGACGATGCCGATTCTAGAAGACTTTGTAGTGCTTTTGTACGACAGGACAAGCACATCTGAAACAGCAGATGGGGTACGAAATGATGGCTTCATAAAGAAGGGAAGGTCACTCAATTTATTACCACCTACATCTGCTGCTTTACTTCAACACACTAAAAGAGTTGCATACCAGTCTGGGTATTGTTGGGGTCAATTATTAGAATCAAGTGATAGTTTACTTTGGGGCTGGCAGAGAACTCAAGGCCAGATCCGGGAACCATTTTGGACCGTACTTCTTGAAGCTTCTAAAGTGTAGATTAAGCAACAAAATGTACAACATTATGTAGTTGTGGTGGTAATTGATGTTTGCGAGACGAAGATTTACAGGTACATACTATGCAGATTAAGATACTGATGTTCCATTCACACATCAGATGATATGTAAAACTAATTTACACAATTTTGACGATCAATCATAGGATGATAATCATCCTAGTGACATTTTCTACATAGCCGTAAAATGATGGCGCTGACCACTTTTGACTATTCAATTATGTGATAATTGCATGGTATTAGTCGAAGATTCATTCTCATATAATTTGTAACTTGAAAAGCAAAATATGTACAGAATTGTTTTGAAAAATTGTGCAATGAAGAAATGTTTCTATTTTATCAAGTCATCATTTTAATACTTTGAATGAATTCATTATGGACCATTAAACTATGTAAATGTTCGACTTTGACCTTTCTTTTCTGATTGTAAAGGCCATAAAGGCAATGAACCTGATACTCCATGTCCACCGCCATATGCATGCCATCTTCGGGATGGTTAAAATGTTGTACTATTGATTTTATTAATATTGAGTTCTGCTCAACCCGGGGCTAGAGGGCGTGAGCGGTAGCTAGCATATTTCACTACCGCTCATGAACAGTCTCAATCAAACCGAGACTGCAATATTTCGTATGTGTCGTTTTCGGCCGTTTCCAAAGGTCCATTATCATACTCTTGTATTAAAATAAGGCTATTGTCAAATTTCAGAACTATATGTAACCTTAAAAACCCCGCAGTTTTTCACTGGTTTTCGCGCTTTTACGCGGCCATTTTGAAATGTATCGTTATATTAGTAGTTTTGACATCAAAGTATTATTATTTTAGGAAACCTTAAATCTCATTCCACTAAAATATGAACATCTGAGTTAAAATTATCATACAAAAAATAAACATAAAAAATATGGAATTGGCGGCCACCTTGGATTTTCGGGTTGGCCCTATAGCCAAAAACATTTAGTTTGTCAATGTCTACTACTGTGCCAAGTTTCCTGCTTTTAACCCAAAGTGCACGATTTTTTCACGAAGGAGCCCTACTAACAGAACACCGTTCTAGTTATGCTATACACCATTATCCATTGTAATTTAATACTTGTATTTGTACCTGTATGTTTTATATATTTATATGTACAACATAAGGATTGTTTATCGAACGCGAATTTAAAATTACACGTGTTTTTAACTCTCTTGTAGCCTTAACTCATAAAAAGCAAAGTTTCATGGCGTCAATGTCAAATTTAAAGGGACGCTGTCCGTAAGTAAACAGATATTGAGCATAACCAAATAACTGTCTGACTTTTATTCAGTGAAATGTATACATGAAAACATGAGGACAGACCCTAAGAAGTATGTAGGAATTCATTCGTGAGTTTAATTTTTTTTTTCAAATTATTATATGTAAATAAAGTGGGACGCACAATATTTACATTTTCTGCGATCACGTGACTTCCATTAGCGCATTAGGTTTTCACCATAGTATGTATTGCGTAATATGTATAGCCCGCTTAGCTCAGTCGGGAGCGTTGTCCGACTACTTTACGCTCACGCACACTATTATTACTGCGAGTGTAAATTTGAGTTTGGGCTGCGAGTTCAAACGCACGAAGTGGATTTTCTTTTTTTTGTACCGCGATTGAATTCCTTAAACAATCTTGCTTTTAATTAGTAAATATTGAATAATGTTTAGTGTGTAATGTTTGCGAACATAATTAGTGTGTGTTTTATAAGCTAAAAGTTACGGACAGTGTCCCTTTAAGATGCAAAAGTATGTGTAAAAGTCGATCAGGAAATGTAGCTTTCATAGAAAACATCCAACCAGAAACACGACATAATACAAACAGCAATTACAACAATAAGAAGAAAGGTATGTGACGTCACAAACACAAACGGGTTGACAAAAGAGCTGCGCCTTGAAACGGTCAGTGGTAAAAGGGCCGCTGGGGATACAACTAGATATAAAAATCGAACAGGAAAAGTAGCATTCAAGAACTACAAACACACACAGAAACAAAGAACAACTTTAAAGATAAATAAAAGGTCAAATAAGACATCACAAACACAAAAGGGTTGACAACTGTTAAACAGTATTAATTCAAATGAAAAATAATGCCAAAACCAAGACAATGCTTCCGCACTGTCATAGACGCACGCCCCGACAGTATGACGTAACCTACCGCTCTGGGTCATGAATATGCATTGCCTCCATTGTCAGAACAACAACTTTTATTAGCAACAACAGTCAACGGCAGCAAGTTAAAATTAGCTGATATCAACAAACTGTTGAGATATACTTATCCGCAGTAAGAAAACATATTGCCTAAACACTCCAAATACATGGTTAGCATCATAAAACACGATTACACCAACAGCCTTGGAGTTAAATAATAGCAGCAGGAGCTGAAAACATAGTGCACAACAACGATAATGATAAAAAAATAGGCTAACATTATGGCGTAATAGACATTTCTCCATCAAGTAGATGGTTTCCAACAGATTATTCCTCTATAAATGGTTTTCATAATAGTTATTAAATAATATTTGCAGTAGCTATGGACATCATCCGCAGAATGACAACAATTATATTTAGCTCTGCCTTGAGTCGAATAATAATATTTTTCTAATGTGACTCACTGTTATTTACAGTTTTAATTGCCTCTCGAATGACTCAATAATTATTATTATTTTCATTGTTTTTGCAAATTGAATCAATTTGAGTTGAAAATGTAGTCTAACTGCTGTCATTACAAACAGGATATTGTTTTTATTTTGATACCATTTTAAATTTCCTAGTGTGAACTGTTTGCAGTAACAAACAATCTACCGCCACCATATCTACAATGAACTTGCAATTTGCATACGCCTGGTGGAAATAAGATATGATAATTTTTTATTTTAATTTTTTTTATTTTATTTTTTGTTGATTTTTGCATTATCTACGACAACAGCATTATAAAGCGTATAAAAATGAGTCCTGTTTCCCGGAGGCTGTGATCTGTTCCTCTATCTGACGAACGTCTTGTGTACGGCCTTTTCTGCAACCAATCGAGTCACTCAACGATATGTGACGTCACTGAATAGCTGAACGTACACCCTTTGGATCGGCTGGGAGGCAACCACTGACTTTTCCAGGTGGGATCATCAACCACGTTACCGGCAGAGAACTAACCATCGAACTGTTCGGCTCGCTGTCCACGACTCATTATCCAGTGTGATTATGAAAACAAAAAAGAGGCGTACAATGTATAAACCTAGCACAAATGAGTACAGATGGAGGACAAATGAAAATAAAATCCTAAATAGTAATACCAACTTATTGTAAGAACTGATTGTGCAGACTTCATGTAGATCTAGTCTGTTTATTTTTATTTTATTGATTTTTTTTTTGATTTTTTTTTTTTAATTTTATTTTTATATTATTAGCATTATATATATATATATATATTATTATTAGATTTATTTAATTATTATTATTACCCCACTATTATTATTATTCCCAACACCCAAAAACTCCCTCAGTCGAAACGCACCGAGACCCATAAAGATGCTGTAGCATTTAGATATGATATACACTTTAGATTCCTTTAGCCAGCCAGTATATTTCCATTGACTGATATATAACCCCCAGAGGGCAAGTAGTGCCTGTAGTATTTTGGAAGAGATTGAAATCAGTTCACATACGATCATCACTAAATAAAGATTCACTATTACAGACGTCTTGTTCTTTTAACACACACATCAAGCGTTGCACTTGCAACAGTCCTAAACATATTCAGTTAAAAAGTAGTCTAGCGAGACGCAACACAACCACATTGTTCTAATTTAGCATATATATAGAAACAGCTGATTGACCCACTTAGCGCGAACATAGATGAGAGTCGCCGATCAGGTTATTTAGTAACAGCGTGGGAATTAACAGCGTGGGGAACGATGACTCACTCCACATTTCGGCAATATTAATTAAATGATTTATGAGAACGTTTATTTAAAATAAATATCAATGAGAAAGGGAATCTCACAGGATATAAACAAAGGAAGAGACGAAATAAAGCTTATGTTAATAAAATTGAAAGAAAAAGTTGGTCTGACGAGAATCGGAAATGGCCGTCAAACAAAGGAAAATAGAAAACGTTATTTGCATCCTGCCACAACATGAACATCTGTATGAATAAATTGAAACGAATACGACCTAATCGAAGCTAAAATCACGAGCAACAGGATTATTACAAAATCATAGATCCTGCGAGTCTAATTTCAAGGAAATTAAGTTTTTAACTGTAAGCTCAAAAAACATCATACCTCTCTGTTAAAATCTTGACAGCCGGTGTGCATGTAGAAAAATGCACCGTGAAATTTACTCAATCTCAATAATTACCTACAGCTAGTGTTCCTCCAATAACCGTTGACTATAACAGATATTATAGTCAGTAATATTCCCAGAATTTAGGCATCGACCATCTACGAATGTTTGAGAAATCCTTTCTGCCGTATGCAATTTGTGTGTGTGTGTGTGTTGGGTGTGGCGTGGGAGGGGGTGAGGGTGGGGGGGGGGGAGTAACGTAACACATGTAAATGCATCTTTATTCAATATTCAGACCGAGGGGCGGGGGGTGGGGTGATAGCATAACACATGTAGATGCATCTTTATTCAATATTCAGACCTTTTTACATTTATCTTGTGAATTTCCAAGCCATAGATACAGATATCTGACGTCCATATGCGAATTTCTAGACACGAATATGGTAAACTGAAGAAGAATTATTTTAAAAAATGCACAGCATTACAGGCGTGCAACCTACAGGCGTGCTATGAAACAAGAACAAACTCAAGTGGACATATTCGTCGTTTTGAGAGATGCCTATTTATGTTTTTCTATCATATTATTATAATTATTGTTTAAATACACATCAACAACCACTCGATAACATCTACGTAACATAACGAAAAACATCGGGAATCGTAAGTTCGGCACTTCGATCTAATTCAATTGAACGTATGTCTGATTCAAATGAAAGAGGTTTTATTCAATTGAAGAGAGGTTCTATTCAATTAAACCTTTTTTCAAATTTGAGAATGTCGTGCGCTCTAGCCAATGGACCAAGGCGACAGTTCACAAAATGTGGACATCGACACCTCCCTTACCTACCTCATCTTACCTCAAGAAATGTCGTTACCAATGCCCTATAACTCTGGCTTTCATTTTGGCAGAGTTATGCCGATCTCCATAAAACTGTAACCTGCAACCTAACTAAGCTCGTAACTGTTCATAACTTAAAAGGTACTTGACCTATGTTCATGAAACTACACACACATATCCAAATAACCCAAGGAATAGTGTTACCTATGACCAATAACTCTGATTTTCATTTCGGCAGAGTTATGCCCTTTTCTATAAAAAACTTTAACCTGCAACATAACCAAGCTCATTAACTGGCCATAACTTTAAACGTATTTGAGCTAGGTTCATGACACTTCACACACAGCTTCATCTTACCCCAAAGAATGTCATTACATGAGAGTGTACAATACACAATTTTAAGGCGATATATTTAGTATATTTAGGATTAACTATTAGATTTTTTTTTAAAATATACAGTTCTAAGTTAAGTCACAACTTCAAAATAAATAAGTGTTACTAAAAAAGAGTATACTAATGGACCTTTTGAAACGGCCGAGCACGACGCATACGAAATATTGCAGTCTCGGTTTGATTGTTCATGAGCGTTAGTGAAATATGCTAGCTACCGCTCACACCCTCTAGCCCCGGGTTGAGAAGAACTCAATATTCATAAAATCAATAATACACAATTTTAACCATCCCGAAGATGGCATGCATACGGCGGTGGACACTCGAGGGTAATTTCATACAATCACTAATTACATTACTATTAGAAAACTTGTATTTTCACGAGTGCTTTAGAAGATATAATTTACTATATGCATGGTATATGCATGGTAGAATAACGAAGATCATATGGAAACTACAAATCTCAGTACCTTATGTTTAATTCAATGCAAGTAGGTTTTAAAAAATGATACTAGATTCAGAAATAGAATTGTAAATTGTAATGCTTAACACATTCAAGGTTTCCGTCTATCCCTTCAATATAACGGAATGACGTCAATGCGACTGATTCCTTGTCGAATATGGTAATGCGTTTATAAATACAAGATATAATAGTATTGTACCATAGCTCTAATGGTTTTCCGTTGTTCTTGCTTATGATATAATTTTCATAAACGCAAACCTGAAGGTCTTAGCCTAAACCGTGCTATAAATGACGGTATATTTCAGCCGTGCTATAAATGACAAATTCGGCAGTTATTCCATGGTCTACTGTAAATTGACAACCTGTCAGTCAAAACGACTAAACCATTACCAAAAACAGTACTCCTTGACATTGCATTTGCCCAATAATATACAAAGGCGATTGGCTGCAATAATCAAAACATGGGTCAAGTTCATGCTGCGTGATAATGCTATTTCTTGATTGGATCGAGCTGTTATGTTTACTGAAAACTGCAACGCCCTAAAACCTTTTGCACATGCGTTGTAGTTGGCTCTGGTACAAAACGTTTATAGCATATTTGTCTCTTATTCGATTTATACTGCAATCTCGGGCCTGCGGCCCCCGAGAAACAGTATAAATCGCATATACTCGAAAAACTATGCTATAACTATTACGTAATCCACAGCGGGACACCAAATCGCTATGTAAAGACATGCCAAATTTCGCTTGCTAACATGTCTAATACGAAAATCCCATTTTGTAATTTTTAGCTGTCACAAAATTCAAACGTATTTGTTAAAGTAATAACCCTCATTTAAGCTTTAATTATACATCCGACGGAAACGTAACCCTGACCTACTTTAAATATAAAAGTAATTTAAGAACTACTCTGCGACAAGGACTATCACAACCTGACTTCTATGGTGATGTTATTTACAAATTTCGTAAAATCTTTGGTCATAATCACTTTCATTGCGTAGTTTTTTCGATGTTTATTTTAACGGTAGCCCTGCTGTAGTAGCTTCTTAGTTATACACATATTACGAATATTAAAGTCCTCAACACGACAACAAGCTCTAGACAAACGAATACGCTGAGAAACATAGACCCCACACGAAGTAGCTCGGGGAACATCACCGTATAATTGCGGGATAATTAACAATATCTGTTATTTTTTCCGATCTTTGGAGATCGCTGAGCCGGATATGTACATACAGATTAATGTGGTACATTCTCAAAAATTGTGTATTCTTACTTTAATTTCAAAAAGGTGTTTCCACTACTCCAGCTATTTAAAGGTTCTGAGTATTGTTTAAGCACCCTTAGGATATGTTGTTTACTTTTTAATTTAGTCTGATGACTGTTACTTGTGATACGCAGGCTTCATAAACTCTGCTTCCATCTAAATTTCATTTTGTTTATTTCGCCCATTGTTTTCTCGTTAAGGACAAAGCATTTTATTTGAAACTGGGACCAAACGCCGCTGTCCATGGACTGGTATGGTATGAACATACCTCATCGAAGGTTCCGTGTTCACTGTCATATGCACACCATCTTCGGGATGGCTCAACATTTCGTACTGTTGACATTTTAAATATTGAGTTCTGCTCCATCCGTGGCTAGAGGGCGTGAACGGTAGCAAGCTTTTTTCCATTACCGTTCATGAACAGTCTCAATCAAACCGAGACTGCAATATTCTTTGTATTTATCGTGTTAGGCGATTTCCAAATTTCCTATTTCAAACTATTTTAATTAAAGGGTTCAATTACATCTGCCTGAGTATCTGGTGAAAATGTCATCATGAAATCTTGTTCATAGCAATACATGAAAACATATGCGACAAGAGGTGCATAGTTCGTACCCATAGTGATACCAGGGTCTTGAAAAACAAGTAAGTTGAGACACATATATCCCATAAGATGTTGCCCAGGGAACACCTCCACCCAACCCAACCCCCATCTAAGTTGGGTTAATTAACGATATCAAAATGGACGTCATCTCCCTTGTCTTAAATTTTGCTTATCGGGAAAATAAGCAACAGGGTCAGATTTATAAAACTAGGTATAAAGATCAAACAGGAAATGTAGTCAACCAGAAACACGCATTATAAAAGCACAGCAGTTACAAAGAACAAGAAATAAGAAGGAAAGCAAGTGACTTCACGAACCCAAACGGACTGACATAATGGCCGCTGGGATTTTAAAATGTGAAAAATGGTCCTATAGAAACCACAGCACCCAAACGCAATAACACCGTAGGTCCTCACTGTACCACAAACAACAAGCAAATTTAAATGAAAAGGACAATACATAACACAAAGAGTGGTGACAACAGGGTTACCGACTTGGAACAATCCACTGGTTATTTTAAATCGATTTTATATGGACACAACCTCGCTATTATCCGGTATTCAGCGCTCAAATTGACAAAACAGTAAATAAAAGTGCATCCCATCAAAAGGAAATATTTAAGAATAAAGTCATATCCAAAGAAATTACAAACGGTATGTATATGTTGTTATAAAAATATATAGCAAATACGTAATAAGAAACACCTCAAGATGTATATCCTCTGTTATAAATATTTAACATGTTTAACAAAGATTGCGTGAAAGTGATTATGAGCAAGGAGCTTACGAAGTTAGTAAATCACGTCGCAATAAACTGTGTGTATTTCAAGTTCTTCAGGAAAGATATTATTAACCATAGTAGAAAGAAAGACATGTCAATGTTCAATATATCATATAGATACCGAGAGGTTTCATTAAAGGCTTCGCTTGCTAACATGTCTGATATGAAAATCCCATTTTGTAACTTTTAGCTGTTACAAAATCTTCTCGTTTGTCTGTTTGCGTGTTTTATTTTGTGTTTTGTGGTTGACTGTCGTCCTTGAATGCTGCTTTTGCTGTCCGATATTTGTATCTTTCTTTAAACTTATTTGTTAAAGTAATAACCCTCATTATTTTATTTTTAGCTTTAATTATACATCCGACGGAAACGCTTAATCGACTCAATTTAACACTATATCGCAAATCAATTTCAAGAAAATAATTGATTGGATCCAGAAATGATCCAAAAGTGCATCCAAAAGTGGAAAATTGTCTTTGTACGTTTTATTTTGAGATGACAAGTTCTTTTGTACGAATGCTTGATAAAAGTGTAATATTTAAGGCATCGATTTCTGGCTTATATATTTTTGTTCGTCGAATTGAAACTACTTCAGCTGTGACTCATTTATATTCATGAGTTAGGACTAGTTTAAAGACAAAGAAATATAAAAAGATCGGACAGGTAAATTAGCATTCAAAGAAAGATAAAAATATCGGACAGGGAAAGCAGCATTCAAGGACGACAGTCAACCACAAAACACAGAAACAAACATGCAAACAGACAAACAAGAAGGCAAAAGTAATAATAAAAGTAAACGACATCACAAACACAAAAGGGTTGACAATAGGGCTACCGCCTTGGAACGGTCAACAAAGGCCACTGGGGGTTTAAACCGGTTCTTGGGTGCACCAAACCTCACACTTACCCTACTGTCATCCCATTAAAACAGGACAGTGTAAATAAAGAAATCCCCGCCATGATCTAATCTCTAACCAATAAGGCAGCATCAATAGGCAATATAAGTAAAACACAAATATGCTCGTGTAAATATAATACAAAAAAAAACAATAGCCTAGAAAGCCACAATGAAGGTACTCACTGACTTGACAGAAGCCAGAGCAACAAGAGAATAAACCATTAAGGACACGACAAGAAAGATCATAGACACACATCAAACGCCACCGTCCCAATGGGCTTTAGGTACGCGTCATCATAGGGTCCACAGCCTGTCCGGTCATCGTACAATTAAAGAGGAAAGCATAGTGGCGAACAGTAAAAAACAAGTTTAACAAAGATAGTATGAAAGTGATCATAACCAAGAATCTTACGAAGTTTATAAATTACATCACCATAGAAGTCAGGTTGTGATAGTCCTTGTCACAGAAGAGTCCTTAAATTACTTTTATATTTGGAAAGAAGATCAGGGTTACTATAATAAAATTTTGCAAAGGTTTTACGAAGTTTATGGTAACGTTAACCCTGATTGAGTAGCTTTTTAGTTTATCGTCACAAAATGATGTTGTTAAGGTTTTGTACAGTTCAGTTGTAGTACTACGTGACACGTTGTTTATCTATTGTTCTTTCGCAACACATTCACCGCTTGCCCGATTTTACGGGATTGGTTTGAAGAAAAAAGAGGGATAACTCCCTTCTGTACTGCACTTTTCAAAAGAAAAAATGATTGAACTATGGGTGATGGTCGATCTAATTATTCTATAAACATACATCGGTTATGAGTTCCTGTTTTAAGGGAAAGGAAAAGGGGTATTTTTTCATTTTTGCTCGATATACACAACTCTATTCACGGAGGCAGCCATATTTTATAATTACGTTAAGATAAAACTCACATAGCACATTAACTATTTTGGATCTAGCAATACTCTTCTAGATTTAATATAATGTAAGATTGAATATCGAATCAGATGTTAAATTATAGGATAACGTTTAATATTAGACGCATTTGTTAAACCTTGAAATGTAATAGCTGTCTATATTCTGATACATATGAATAGAATTATAAGAACACTATATATCTACATGAAAACATAACTAAATGAAAATTGTTCAGATGTATTTTAAATATTTGTTTTATTAGTAACGATTATTGTTTGGTTTATGAACCGGCGTCTAAAAGTATGTATCGTTACAGCATTATCCTCCAGGTGTGGAGTTAAGCCCTCTGGGTGTGTAAGCGAAACCATCTCGGTAACACCATCTGGTGTATAACGTTATGAGTGATGGTGACGGTCCCCTTACCTTGACGTCGAGGTCAGGAATTGTGGAGGCGACAACCTCTGGGCGTATAAGCCCACGGCTGAAACCATCTCGGTAACACCAGATGGTTTATAACGTGATGAGAGGAGACGGTCCCCGTACCTGAACGTAGAGGTCAGGAGTTTATGGAGGCGACGACCACCGGGACATGTGTTAGGTCATCATCAAACTTCACTGGAGGCCCATCACATCTAAACCCTATTGAAGGCTCATTATCATATCAACAACCATAATAGGAGGCATTTGATGATCATCGACGCTAATTGGAGTCGCGCACCGTATTCCTCAACTCGCGCATCAGAGTATTAGTAGCATCGTGTTACTAAATAAACCCAGTGTTAATTACTGATGTTTAGGTAAGAAAGATCATCAACATTTATATTTCTTGTCATCTACAGGCAGTAGTTTCAGTCAGTACATTCGATACAGTGCACACACGTCTTTATTTTTTGATAGTTGTATAGTTTTAACCTATTTTAAAAGTAGCATTAAACTTATGTTAATGAAGTCACTGATATTGATTTTTTTCTGAGTTAGTCCCAACCACTCATGGTCATCCTGTAACAGCAGTATGCATTGTTGTGAATCTATTTGTAGTTTTGCATCATTTGCTTCAATATCCTTGTATTTATTGTTTGTTTTGAATGCATGTGTTTTGGATGACTGAGCTCTGTGAATGCTATGCGTTATGTTCGTCATTACTTCTCATGAACAGATTAAAACAGAGCCTGCTACTTTTATCTCTTGTGTGTATTTGTTGCTTCAAAGAGATCCCCTTTACATTATTTATTGATATTCACACTAGCGTTTGCTCAGTGCTGTGTGAAAGTTGCCCCGATTACAAATTTGTAGTGTTATTACTTACTGGTCCTTTGGGATCATCAATCCCAGTCTTTGTGGCTTTAAAATAGAATGTTGCTTGTATGAATATTTATTTATTTGTCAGTGACAAAGTAGGCCACTGGGGGTTTAAACCGGTTCTAGGGTGCACCAAACCTCACACTTGCCCTACTGTCATCCCATTAAAACAGGACAGTGTAAATAAAGAAATTCCCGCCATGATCTAATCTCTTACCAACAAGGCAGCATCAATAGGCAATATAAGTAAAACACAAATATGCTCGTGTAAATATAATACAAAAAAACAATAGACTAAAAAGTCACAATGAAGGTACGCATTGACTTGACAGAAGCTAGAGCAACAAGAGAATAAACCATTAAGGGCACGACAAGAAAGATCATAGACAAACATCAAACGCCACCGTCCCAATGGGCTTTAGGTAGGCGTCATCATAGGGTCCACAGCCTGTCCGGTCATCGTACAATTAAAGAGGAAAGCATAGTAGCGAACTGTAAAAGGGTCCACCACCAAGCATGCAGTACGTTGCAAAATGATAGGGTCATAACCTTTTTGATAAACTTTTTAACAAGTTTAACGAAGATAGTATGAAAGTGACCATGACCAAGAGTCTTACGAAGTTTATAAATCACATCACCATAGAAGTCAGGTTGTGATAGTCCTTGTCGCAGAAGAGTCCTTAAATTACTTTTATATTTGGAAAGAAGATCAGGGTTACGATTATAAAAAATTGCAAAGGTTTTACGAAGTTTATGGTAACGGTAACCCTGATTGAGTAGCTTTTTAGTTATACACAGATTACGAATATTAAAGTCCTCAACTCGAGTACAAGCTCTTGAAAAACAAATAAGTTGAGACAAATACACCCCATAAGAAGTTGCTCGGGGAACATCCCCATCCAAGTGGGGGTAATTAACAATGTTTAAATTAAAATCATATCTCTTGTCATAGATTTTGCTAATTATTTCACCATTTTCAATAGAGAAATCTAAATCAAGAATAGAAGCGTTATAATCAGATATATTCGCTTTATTAAGCTGAAATGTATATAAATAAGCATATACAAAACTGGATTGTACCCAGCCTAACTTTGCTTATTAGTCACCATCTTATAATTGCATTACATAGATAAAGCAATATTTAGATTGATATATGAAATAAGAAAACGTTCATGCTTATTTATACAAATATAATCATATGAGGATCATGTTGTCATACCCGGAGTTCCGTAAACTCAGTGAGATACACATTTAAATAATGTGAAAACAAAAACAATAAAGTAGTTTAAACAGTAACATATAGTGCTATGTCCGAGTGCTTATATAATGTAATGTGAATATTAGCACAAATATACACGCCTATTAATCCACCACGGATTTTTAATAGTTATTAATAGTTTCAATTCAGTTGCTGACTACTTTAACTTAGTTTGTCTATCACAGACGAATAAACAATGACATAGATACCCGTTGTTGAGTGAAGACAAGTTTTAACCCAGTAAATGAAAACACTTCAATGACAGTCAAACTACAAGACACGCAGTCTCAGTAAATGAAAACAATTAAATGACGGTCCGTATTACCATTTTGCCTGTATTCTTCAGCAAAAAACGTTTCTAAGGAAAATGGTCAATATGTTTTTTTATCGTAATGAATAATACGTACATAAGTTTACAAACATGATATATAAGTTTGCAACCATGACATATACATTTACATTTGATAATATAATCACATTTTGTTGATTTCATAGGTAATTTATAGACCCGTAGGTCCGGGTGTATTAATCATTTGATTATAAATAGTATGTAACTATATATTTGTTAACACATTTTACTATAATAAGTAAGTTAATTGCTTGCAACTATCATGCGCAGTCAATCACTTGCACAATTAGTGATTATAATCTATGTATAATTAAAAATAGTGTAAAAAAGAGTACGATAATGGACCTGTGGAAACGGCCGAGCACGACGCATACGAAATATTGCAGTCTCGGTTTGATTGAGACTGTTCTTGAGCGGTAGTGAAATATGCTAGCTACCGCTCATGCTCTCTAGCCCCGGGTTGAGCAGAACTGAATATTCATAAAAATCAACAGTACAGAATGTTAACCATCCCGAAGATGGCAAGCACATGGCGGTGGATATAGCAATATTTGTATCTTTATTTCATCCCCTATATCCAGCGGCGTATGGTCCCAGGATCTAATAAAATTGTATGCCCCGAAGAGCGAAATAAACAAAAAGGAATTTAGTTGGGAGCAGCGGTTATGAAGCCTGCGTATCACAAGTAAAAGCCAAAAGACTAAATTAAAAAGCAGATAACATATCCTATGAGTGGTTAAACAATACCCAAAGCCTTTTATCGGCCGGAGTAGTAGTGGAACCACCGAATCGAAAATTAAGTAAGAAAACAAAAGAAATTGAAAAAACATTTTTACAATAATTTCTAACATGATGATATGAGAATCATGTTGTCATACCCGGAGTTCTGTAAACTCAGTGAGATACATATTTAAATAATGCGAAAACAAAAACAATGAAGTATTTTATAAAGTCAAATATAGTGTTGTGTACGAGTGCTTATATTTCACCTAATAAAGTGATTGATACTCATGGATTATTTCTATTCTTAAAGTATTTTGAATAAATTGTCCAGTACATTTAAGAAGTTCATATTCTGTGAAAATGGGTTTCACCTTTTCGTTGTCTCAGGAAATAATTGATCAAATTTATTGTTTAGCATGTGCCTATGTCCTTCATATTTGCAACAATGTAGCAAAAAATGTGTACCTTGTTCCCTGGGGATACAACGGTAACGCCCAAGCTCAAACAACCTGCTCTGAGTTGAGCAATCGCTGATCATATCGATTTGACTGTTACTTGTGATATGCAGGCTTCATAACCGCTGCTCCCAACTAAATTCCATTATGTTTATTTCGCTCTTCGGGGCATTTAATTTTATTAGATACTGAGACCATACGCCGTACGACATGGGGAAGCAATAAACTCCATGTCCACCGCCATATGCATGCCATCTACAGAATATACATGTATAATTATCTAGCTCCTGGGTGAGTCTACCGTTAAGCACACAATACTTTGTATCTTTGAGAAAATCAGTTAATACGGAACCACTCGGATTGTTTTCTCTCATCAATAACTGTTCGAGTTGGCAAGTTTAAGCCATCCAGGCATGAAACAATTTCAGACTCATTTCCACACCTTGTGTTAATCTCCCCTGCACAAATGCACATATCAAAATCACATATTCTAAATATAATGCTAGTAAGAACTATTCCCTCGAATATGTACCATTTGAATTGCATTCTGGTGGCAAGAACGTAACACAGAAAAGTATTTGAAATTCAGATTTCTTATCTTTAAAACTTAAAGCAAGCATATCTCTGAAATTCTTATCAAATACACTTATTTCAAAATCGTTATATATACATTTTTTTTTTATAAAAACACCAACTCCAGCTGAACCGTTGTCGTTTGTATTTATATCAGTACGGTTGTGTCCAATAAAAGTATAACCGTTTCAGGTGGTTAAATTGTTATTTTTTAATTTTGTTTCGACAATTGCGATAGTATCACAGTTTAACTAGAATACTTTCTCTAATACCCTGATTTTGTGTTGTCCAAGAGTTTACATTCCGTACCGCAATTTCCAATGAATCAAAACAATCAAGATTAGACTGGGTATTTTTCTAATTTGCCTGTACACCTGCCCCTCAATAATCGGTTTACCGTTCCTAAACTTCCATCTTTTATTGTTCTGCTTTGCATGATTGATCACGCTTCTGAGTGATTGTTTAGTTTTCAAATCGGCTTCTGTAATATCGTCTGAAATGTAGAACGACACGTGCGACAGTCTAGCAACTGTTTATGCGATGGCCTAAAGCATTTAAATATGATATGTTTCGGCATTGTTCGACCACTGATCACCGCATTTGTAACCGTGCATTTATATTTCATTATTCAAATGTCATGTAAACCCATATTGTTAAGTACGTGTTGCACGGTTTCGTGAGAGTTATCATTCGGTGATTCTTGGTAATTTACAAGCCGAAGATTGTTTTCCCGTGAAAACCTCTCAAGCCTTTTTGGTATCTTTACCAATTAGGCGGGGACCTGAAAAAAACGAAAACGTTTACCCGGAAAGATATACTCCTGATTTTTTAAATATTAACAGATGGGGATTGTACATATGAAACCACTGTATGGACTTCTGGCATACTTTGCATTTCGTAACAGCATCGCGATTTCGACGGTAACCCATTCGTACCAAGCCAATATATGAACATCGCTGAACAAACAGTCAAAGGAAAATAAAGAAATTTGCACACGTCCTTTTCGGCAAATTCAGTTCCAGTATTTGAAACCTATATGTGTATATAAAATATCAAACTACAGAATCAAGACCTGATTATGTTACACTTTACTAATTTTAACGAGAGTTATAGACCTTTTATGAATTTTGTTTTGTCTTGTGCCAGGGATAATGCGATTTTCTTGTGTTCACAATAACTGCAGTAAACGGTTTCCGATTTCCACTAAATGTTGTATGGTGTTAGGCCTTATACCTACAAGGCCTTTGACAAGTTCGATACTGAGTAAAACTGACACTTGCTTTAAAGAGTTATAACCCTTTGTTATTGAAAGAATAGGCACATTTTAGCTTGAGTACACACATTACTTTAGTAAACGGATTCCGATATTCACATTATTTAGTGTGAGACTTTATATGAATATGAACTTTGACAAGATGACATTGAGCAGAATTGACACATGCCTTACTGAGTTATTGCCCTTGATTATTGCAAAAATGTAAATTTGAGCTTTCGTACGTAATACATTAAATCAATTGGTTTCGATTTTCACACAGTTTGGCGTGTAACTTTATATCAAACGGATTTCAGACAGGTTAGACGAGTATCAAGTTATTGCTCTAAATTGTCGAAAAATTCGATCGTCTGATTGTTTCCTACTTTCCTTTGAAATATCATCAATTACTGTGTAATATTCTAATTAAACAAAGAGGATATCGTCCTCTGACTAAGGAGTGTGATTGTTTTTACGATGATTGTAATAAATAGTGTTTGATTTTCCATGCTTTTTGGGGTAATATTATTAAGGTCTCGGTTTTGTTTGACAATGAGAACAATTGAGGAGTGGTTTACAAAGTTATCGCCCTTGATGTTTGCAAATATTTAAATTTCAGACTGAGTACACAGCAACTTTAGTAAACCAGTTCTGATTCTCACTAATATTTAGTTGAAGGGTTTTGGACAATTACACCATGTGGACTTGTCACGTACTTGTTTTCGAAGCATTTATATTCATATAAGATAATATTTTTTACACATATGGAAATAGTTAAGTATGACACTACTGTTTATAGACAAATCGTTGGAATCCCAAATGAAAACGAAATGTGCAGATGTTGCAGATTTGTTTTTGTTTTGTGATGTTAGAGGTTTCATTTTTAGTCTTTTACCAGATACGCTTAGGCAGATGTAATCGAAGCCTTTTATTATACCTCTTTGTATATGGATGATATATTAAACAATTTCTACGGTAACCCATTCGTACCAAGCCAATATATGACAATCGCTGAACAAACAGTCAAAGGAAAATAAAGAAATTTGCAGACGTCCTTTTCGGCAAATACAGTTCCAGTATTTAAAACTTATATGTGTATATGAAATATAAAACTACAGAATCAAGACCTGAATCTTTTCATTACTACATATACTTTCTTTCCAAAGAACTTCACCTCAAAAAAGCTAATATTTTTCATAGTTGCTATATCTTCTTTACTCGATTTACATCTCGCGATTGAAACTGAGAAATAATAAGCAAAATCTACGACAAGAGAGATCATTTCAATTTTGACACTGTTATGGGCACGACTAGACAATATTAAAGATAACCATCGAACGTTACCGTCCTTTCAGGATTTAGGTAGACGTCTTCATAGGTCCACAATCTTTCCGGCGATTGTGCAATCAAGCAAAGCAAAGCAGTGAACTGTAAATGGGTCAACCACTAAACATGCAGTGCGTTGCAAAATAATAAGGTGACAACCTCCTTTGATAAGCCTTTAAACAGTGATCATTACCCAATATTTACCAGGATTACCATGTGACTCTGTCAACGTCTTAGAAAATAGTCTGCGATTACGTCATAATTTATCACATGACCATAGCTGAAATATCAAAATGGTTATCAGAAATCATCTCCGCGACCTGACACCACGTGGTGGTGCTGAGTGGTAAACAATCGAACGGAACTCCGCTTACTTTGGACATTTTTGATGAATTTAGGTTAGTATTTTAACTTTAGGAAGGCTGTTTAGAGCTATGAAATTTTAGAAAGTGATGGTAAGAACAAAAGCTATACTGCAACCCTATGGAAAACGCAATGGTAGAGTCCATTTTGATTGTTTTAATGGCGGAGTGATATGCCAAAGAACACATCTTATTCTACCGCAGTATAATGCTGAGCAAACATTAGTGTTTATTCACTAAAATAATTATTGAATAAGAGCAATAAGCTTATATTTGAAAAGGTTTGCGTGACGTTTACTGCATTCTTTTTCAAGAAAGTAATAACGACTAAAATATATTAATCCAAGAGTTAGCATAATGTTTAGCACACTATTGTGTTACGTGATCTACAGCGGCAGTAAGAGAGGACGTTATACCTTTGGAGATGTTTGTAGTGGTGCAGACACTAGAAATAGGAAGAAAGTGTGCTTTATTAGGCTGATTTTGTAAATTAGGAGTCCCGTACATAGTTGGAAATTTGTTTTGCTTTTCATCTACTCCAGCTTTAATAGTGCTTCATTGAGTTTTATATCCGGACAAACCTTTGCAAAGGTTTATTATCATAACCCTGATTTACTAAATGTATTGTCAGAACTCTTCAGCTACAAGGTCTGTCACAACGTGAATACTATGGTGACTATATGTACGGAGTTTTTAAGTTTATTGGTCATTATCACATTCATACATTCTGTGTTAAACTTGTTAACAAACATAACAAAATAGGATATGACCCTATCATTCTGCAATGCACTGCATGTTTAGATGTTGACCCATTTACTGTTCGCCACAATGCTTCACAATTAATGTTGCGATGGCTCGACAGATTTTGAACCCTATGATGACTTCTACTTACAGGCATTTATTAGGATATATAGTTTATATGGCTAGAGAGAATATAGTTATAGTATATGTATATAGTAAAGGGCCTTCTTCTGCTCTCTATCCCTATCCTTCTATACTATATATCGTAATGAATACATGTGCTTCTACCTAAATAGGGCAAGGGATGGTAACGCCTAATTTTTTACTTTAATATTGTCTTATCGTCATCATTCTTTTTTTGTCCTGGCTTCTGACAGTATTTGCTTTGTGGCTTTCTGGGAATTTCTATTCATATATACATGATCATTTTGTGTTTTACTTATATTGCCTACTAATTGCTATTAATGCTTCCTAGTTTGTAAGGGGTTATAGCCTGGTTGGTCGAATGTTATTGGAATGAGAATAGAGTAAGAGTGAGGTATGGTGCACTCTTGAACCTGGTTTAACCCCAGCAGCGTTTATGTCACTGACCATTCCAAGGAGGTACCCATATTGTCACAGACCATTCCAAGTAGGTACCCATATTTTAACCGTTTGAGTTTGCCATTTAGCATACTTTTCTATTTTCTATCCCCGTGATTGGTGTTTGTTTCATATAGGGGTGTTTGGTGTGTTTTGTTCTGTGAATGTTATATTTCCTTCTCGACTTTTATACCATAATTTGTTTCTGACTCGAAATAGGATATGGATCACATTTAGTGATACTTATAATTTTAAACTGTAAACATGATTCTATTAGACTATTTAATATATTGCGTCCCATGGATCAAGGCGATACAAACCGTAGGAAAATATTCAAGTTTATGATGTGTTTGAGAAAAGTTGACAAACGTCTTAACCAGAAGTTGCCTGTTCAATCAATCAGAACCTAGAATTGAAACTCAAGGTCACAGAAACACCAATGTTGGTTGGACAGTTACTGATCATATGTAATAAAAGTGCAAATTTTAAATAAATCATTTAGATAGTATTCAAGATGTTTTGGAGAAACTCTGTCAGACGTCAAACCCAAACACTGACGTCGCTCAATCGCCTTCCAACGAAACTAGTCAATAAAAACCCCGTTATTTTTCTGATAAATACAATCATACGACTGTGACAAAATAGTGAACCAATTTAGAAGCTTACAATTTGATAAGACAGTAATTGCAGTAACTACTATTCTATTTTCAAGGTAAATTAAAGGTCCATAACTGTATTAAGAAATCTAAAACCTACCATCGAACGGATTCTAAATATCTGCCAGTATGTTAATGTTATTAAGACTTCACACTAAACGATATGGTTTAAACCCTACACAATTAAAGATAATTGTTGCAATAATCATATTTTCTAAGTAAATTAAGGGCCATATCTCTATTCCAAAATGGCAAAACAATTTGACGTATCATAAATATTATTAACATATACTTGTATCCTATTTGTATATAAAATTTCCACCCAAGATGTTGTTTAATTTTCAACAAAACATGATTAATTAACATAAACTCAACACAAAAATGTATTTTCGTAGATAATCAGGGGCCATAACTCTATTTAGAAAAGGCAAAGGTACACATTGATCGTAGGGAAGTGATGTCTGTTTGATATAAGGCTTCACAGCAATTTTAGTTAAAATCCAAAATAAGATAAAAAAGTTATCAAGTAACTCAGGGGTCATAACTCTATTCTGAAAGGAGAAAATCGGCCTTGCTCGTAAGAAAGTGGCATCTTAACGATATAACACTTCACAGTAAACTTGGTTTTAACCGAAAACAATTTACAGAAGTTATTAACAACGTGCATGAAAGCTTTAGCCAAACGGTGGATGCCCGTCCCTCCCTCCACCCATCTGCCCGCCATCTTCGTATGTGTCGTGTTTGGCCGTTTCCAAAGGTCCGCTCTCATACTCTTATAGTAACAATCAGGTTTCTAGATAAAGCCTATTGATATATTTGTGCAACTTAATTGGTAACGTTGGTTACACTCTAGGCTGCAACGCTCACGCTTCACTGCAATTATAGAATACTAAGTAGAGGGCAAACCATATTTAAAAGAGCTTAAACATATTGGCTAAAGCTGAAGTGTTATGTCATGTTATTTCAAAGTGACAGACAAATTATCTGAAAGTTGTATAAGCCATAACCTTGAGCTTATACAACACTCAATAATTTACCCAGTATACTGAGCAAGAGTAAAAAGTACCCCTTTCCTTTCCCTTATTAACCCATGAACCAGACAATTTTTCGCTACCACCTCGGGTGGCAAATTCTTACTGGTACCATGCTATTGAGGTCATTCAGGAGAAACAAAAAATCAAAGATAGCAGTGCCAACAGGGTAGCTGTTCCTGTTATTAGAGTTATCTCCCCCTTTTAAATAAAAATCAGGTTTCTTTAATAAAAAATAGTTTTCTATAAAACTTAAAGTGCTGAACTTCTAATATTTTGCACATGGCATAAGCTTATGGTTCGCTTCAACATTTGTTGAAATGGTGACCGTGGGGTCATATTTAGCCCCGCAATACTTGGCCCGGCCTCAGGGCTCACATATTTACATAGCGTTATATAGCGTTATATAGGACAATCATATTTTTACGTCTAATATGTTGCATATAGTATAATTCTATGGCCCTCTACCAAATTTGTTAAAACGGGCACTCTGGGGTCATATTTTGCTCAACCCAAGGGTCACATATTTATATTGAGTTATACAGAAACATCTTCAGAAACATTCTTTTCTGAAACTACAATAGCTAGGCGTCTAAGTTAACCTGTAGACCTTATTGCCTACTGACCGTTTCAGTCTTCACCCTTTCTGTTTGTAGTTTGTCTTTTTATTGTATAATTAAATATTGATCCTTGTTTGTAGAACAGTGCGGACCTAGGATGTCATTGCGTTTAAACGCTGTGGTTTCTATAGGACGCTATAACTCATTTTTATATTTTGCATGTAGCATAAACGTATGGTTTTCTACAAAGTTTGTCTAAATGGTAACGCTGGGGACAAATTTGACCCGGTCCGTGGGGTCACAGTGTTACATAGTGTTATATAGCAATGAATATAAAACATTTTTGCTATGAAACAACAACAGCTAGACGTCTTATACTTTGCATGTAGCATAGGGTTATTGTACTCTACACTACTTGTTTTCAAATGGTGACCATTGATTCAAGTTTGAGCCTGGCCTTTGGGTGACACTATTGTATTGCTATATATAAAAAAGCCTTTAAAAATTATATATGGCATGTAGCATAAGCCTATGGTCCTCTACCAAGTTTGTTTAAATGGTGATGCTGGGGTAAAAGTTGATCTCGGTCCGGGGTTACCGTTTTACATCGAGTCATATTAGGAAATTGCTGTTATAATAGATTAACATGCGAGATCTATGCTCAGGGCGGGGCCCTTGGGCCTCTTGTTTATGAATTATAGTAAGTTGTACACTTTTTATAAAATCGTTTCAGAGTTAGGTTTAAGAACAGCAATATTTAAAGAATGGGGCTGTTGATGAGGTATTATATTATAAAGAACTAAATTGATTAAAACTATTGATACTGTTATCGTAAGTAAATGTCTATTTTAAGGAAGTTTACAAATCGCATATTTAATAAATCCACCCACTGAAATCACAATGGAGACCTCTGCATTCATGGAAAAGAATTAACGGACCAATTGGGTATTTATTGTTAACAACATAAACGTTATTACTCTCGGGTATAAACATGGTGCAAACATCAGATGAGTGTTTTTTAACAAAAGTACACGTGAGTTTTTTTTACAAATATTCACCATTAATTCGCACAACGTAGTGTCAAGAACACCATATCATTGTAGTAGCACCTGCATAACAGACATAATTTTCTGAGAATTCATCAGTAAATATAACCGTTATCACTAAATGTGTACTATCCCGATATCCTGGGTACCGAACTTAATGTGCAAGCATTTTATGTGTGTTTTTGTTTGTTTATTTTATGCTTTGTTATATATATTGTCGTATTATATAAATGAGATAGTATATGAATTGTTAAGTGTCTTTTATTATCCCAAAGCCTTTGCCATTAATTGATATTGCCAATCAAAACATAGTAATGAGCTGGGCTTACAGACATATTGCAACTAGAGACATTCTGGACATAATGCAGAGCCATTGAGGGATTCTTCTCTTGGTAAACTGGCTGAGGGACTATAATCCTTAGAGCAAAATACACAGAAACATACATTAACTCGACATACATTAACTTGATGCCAAATTTGCTAGAAAAAAATGACTGTTGTGCACCCAGTTTCTTGGATATAACCGTTTGATTAAAATAATGAAGTTTTAACATTTTAGTTGCATGCATTTCAATGCACTACAATCATCCTCGTTGAGCGCATACAGCATGTAGCCCAGTGGATAGCACGACGAGTTTGAAATCCGGAGAACCTGGATTCAAGCCTCGCCTTCGCCACAAACTGGGCGGTCCTGTGTATCGTGTATTTGTTTTCAAGATGAGTGCGGGTTCCCGGATTCCTACATATTACTGCCTTCTCTCCGGGGCGGGTCATAATAACATATATTGTGTTGATAGAGCCGGTAAACAACAATCAATTCATTC
Source organism: Cyrtodaria siliqua (assembly GCA_037043455.1). Classification (NCBI taxonomy): domain Eukaryota; kingdom Metazoa; phylum Mollusca; class Bivalvia; order Adapedonta; family Hiatellidae; genus Cyrtodaria; species Cyrtodaria siliqua. The sequence goes on along the minus strand of JAWPHD010009615.1, from coordinate 46,836 downwards.
AATTCCGTTTTTTTTAAAGTGCATATTGAATAACTTCACCCATAAAATTAAAGGTAAAATTATGCTTTTCATCAACAACAATAAGTGGAGTATATACTCATACTGGGACCAATGAGAGACGTGTTAAGGCAGTACATAGACCCATGTATGGTAGTCCTTGGCATTATGGCAATTTCTCCCGTCATTGGTAATACAATTTCGATCTTTTTAGGTAACTGTCATTTAATTTGCACTATTTATACATGCACAAAAAAAAGGAATGATGATAACTAACAGTACCATACCTAGGTTATGAATACAACGAAATGCGAACAATATCCCGACATATGTTAATAAGATGCTTTTGTAACATGTGTACCAATTCTAACACATAGTCGCCATTATTAATAATTAGCACAGTTGTCTATAGCTTCTTCGTCGCTTTTATTTTGATTACTGACTCACAAATGCATACACTAGTTTAACATTTCATAAGCAGAATTCTTCATTGTGATTTATGTGGATGGAGTTATTCAAAATGTTGTTGAAAATCGTTAAAATAGACATACTTGCTATTAAAAAGCATTAAACTTAAAAATTAAAAACAAATACTTGGATTTTGTGTTTGCAAGGTTAACTGTTACTTCTTTATGTTTAATACCTACTCAGAATGGCTTAATCATAATAAAAGTAGTATGATAATGGACCTTTGGAAACGGCCGAGCACGACACATACGAAATATTGCAGTCTCGGTTTGATTGAGACTGTTCATGAGCGGTAGTGAAATATGCTGGCTACCGCTCACGCCCTCTAGCCCCGGGTTGAGCAGAACTCAATATTCATAAAATCAACAGTACACAATTTTAACCATCCCAAAGATGGCATGCATACGGCGGTGGACATGGAGTTATTTGCTTCTCCATGTCGTACGGCGTATGGTCCCAGTATCTAATAAAATTAAATGCCCCGAAGAGCGAAATAAAAATAATGGAATTTAGTTGGGAGCAGCGGTTATGAAGCCTGCATATCACAAGTAACAGCCAAAAGACTAAATTAAAAAGCAGACAACATATCCTATAAGTCGTTAAACAATACCCAGAGCCTTTTATAGGCCGGAGTAGTGGAACCACCGAATCAAAAATTAAGTAAGAAAACAAAAGAAATTGAAAATGTACCACCGATAACTAAATATAAGTATCGAGCTCAGCGATCTCCAAAGATCGAATGAATAACAGTACTGATTGCAAGCGCGGGGAGACGTTTTACTGCCGCCACACTGCACAAGCAACGCCACTGTGCTATAAAAGAAGTATGATAATGGACCTTTGGAAACGGCCGAGCACGACACATACGAAATATTGCAGTCTCGGTTAAGTATTGTAATATCGCATACACCTAAAATGGACTCATGTTATAAAACGCGTACACACTAACATTTTCCTTATCTAGAATCCGTTGGACTGTTTGTGTCTTTTGTGCAACATATGTATATATCAGAAAATTTAAATAATATTGATGGTGAAATTATTTTGAGAAAATGCTTACACTTTCCGTTCGATGTGTATCTACGTTTCAGGCTTGCTGAACTAATATATGCAAGCAAATGTATGAACGTTACATAGTACATAATTTCATTAATCTATCAAAACAACCACTATTTCATAAGATAATATTTAAATCATCGTAGAAAGGTTGTGAATTACTGACTCTTACAATATTTTACACATAATGTAAAACATATTGACTAAACTCAATGCATACAAAATGTGTCAATATTGGGTGGGGTAATCTGACTTCCAATTAAGCAGAATGCATTGCCGAAACAAAGGTTATTAATTCTTTATTAAACTTATATGAATTATAAACTTAATTGCATGTTTTAAAAGTAACTTTTTACGATTATCAAATAAACACAATATGAAAAAATGAACAATCAAAATTTGATGTCTAAGCTACATTGATACACCTATTATTGTTGGAATAAAACTGTATAATCTACCTGTTCCAGATTGCTATCATAAAAAAATGGCATGTACAGACATTGCTGTTTTCAAAAAATGATGATAGAATTTGCCACCTGAGTTGGTAGCAATTTCGAAAATGTTGGGTCCTGGCTCAAGGCCTATATTATATAGACACCAAAACAGGAAATAATAAATGATGTATATAGAATAATTAGATCGACCACCGATAGTCCAAACTTATTTTTTAAAAGTTCAGTACACAAGGGAGTTCCCCCCAACTTTTTTCTGAAAACATGCATTTTTGGTAAAGACACATACAATCTACAAATATTACCTCAATTTGTCCAAGACAATATTCTCTATACGTTGCTTTCGAACAAAAATCACAGAAAAACACAAAACCGATTGCGTACGTAGCAGCTTTTAATTATCAAAACTCATCAACTTACCTCCCTTTAAGGTTTCCATAGCATCCATAAAAGAGTATTGTTTGGCAAAATTTGAAACTGATTAAAGGAAGATTTAGTACTCAGTGAAGTGTGCTTAAAAACATCAAACATTGTTTAATTAAATGTTAAAGGTGTTCTACGCCCTCAAAATCTGGCCTATTGGAATACCAGCAAAAAAAGGGGTTAATTTAAATTTGGTTAGTATATAAAAGCAAAATGGCGCATGAGTCCTTCAAGTTTAAGCATCCTGTATACGTTTATATTCTTATCATCCTAACATACATTCTAATAATCGCTTGTACTATAGTGACGTTTCTAACACAAGTAAGAGTCTTTAACACATTTTATTAAACTACTCTCTACTAATTTCCTTTCACAATATACAAATTAAGAAACCAGAGTAAAATGTCTAACTTAGAATAAATCTACTATATGTAATGTGCAAGCAGTCTACTAGTTTAAACGATATGCGATCTAGTCTGCCACAAAGAATCTGCCGAATGAATGCAATCTCGCTCCTTTTATAGCGGAGATATGTGCTTCATTCCGACTGTCGCGTGTTCTCTTAAAACTGGACTCTGACCTCCGAATCCGGTTCTGAGGTCGCCACAACTGACTTAAGAGTACAAATCTCAACAGTTTGGAGTAAACAAATTATTTAACTTACTTTCCAGACTACTTATATAAGCCTCCCATTGTTCAGAAACAAGGTGACGCCCTCTCTCGTAGTTGTTGAGTGTGCTATAAGTTTTGGTCATGTTGTTACTAAAAATATAATTAATTAGGTTGACCAAAACTCACGTGCGTCATTCATGAACCTAAGAGAATGTGGTCATTTCGAGGTCTTTTGGACAACAACTGAATTAAACTATTTCCCAGACAAGATGCTTACACAACCATCCCATTGTTCGTCAGAGATCAAGGCACCCTTATCACCCCAACTGTTCATTCTAATGCCTGAACTTTCATAAGTGCGTTTCATCCAGGTTAAGCTGTCGGCACTTTAGTAGCTACCAATTACTTTTAATTGGTGTAACCCTGTTATTCTGAATGATCATACATGCTTCACACATGTACTTGCATATGTTGGTCACCTCGTTCCCACCCCTTGTACATATACTGCCCATAGACAAGTATCAGATATTAACCGACTTAAAGACACATTTTTCAAAGCTACTTGGTCATTGAAAAAGCATGGGAAGCTTGAATATTTAAAGCCAGCAGGCTTCATGGCTGATCAACTCAGGTATATAAATTGAGGCCCGCTCTTAGTTTTTTATTTGTATAGCATTGCTATATTGAGGGTAAGAATAGCTTAACAGCACTTTGTAATTTACTTTAATGAAGAAATATATGTTCATAAGTTAGCTTTATAATACAAAACTTATCTGGTATTTCCTAATTATTTTTAGACCAAAAATCAGAGCACAACACAATACATATATAACATTCTGTAATGTGATATTATGTGTACTGGTCACAAATGCTTTATTGGGTGGGCCTCATAATCTGAAGAAAAATTGAATAAGACATTTTGAATTTGAACTTTACAGTTAGTGAAAGATATTCAACGTATACGAATTAGTTTTGTTTAGTGATTTCAATATATGTGAATTACTTTTGTTAGTGTGTACATTTATGTCAGGATCGAATCATGGGTTCATGTTCGTTCCTTTTTTTTTTTTTTTTTTTTAGTCACGTTAAGGTATAATGTGCATTTCTCTAAAACATTTGAATATACTACTCTTAGTTCTTTCGATAAATGCCAAGGTCAGTAGCTAATTAATATTACATGTACCAATACGATTATATAAACACGATTTATATAAACACGATTTATGTTTTTAATATCAAAACAGTTATTTCCAATTAACGACAAATCGTGAAACAACTTAGATTACGTAATATTGCCTAATAATACTTAGAACATCGTTTTTAAAGTGCTTTATTCTATTTCATTTTCATTATGTTATTACCGGAAAAAAGTATGTTACATCATATTACAATGTTTTATGCAATATTCATGACTATTATTTTACCATGTGGCATATATCGACACTATACTGACAAGTTGTTCGTTACTTACTTCCCAGAAAAAACAATGCTCATAAATGATCTAATTGCGAAGATATTGGAGATTTATGCAAACCGTTTATTCTCCGTACGTACGACCAGCCCCTCAGTTGATAACCAATCACGCGCTTCAGTGTTTATACCAACACGAATACCATTGGCTCACGACAGCAGCGGGGCGGCCCCCATCACTGCTGTGCGCCCAGCACCAAACGTTATTTGGAACAGTTTCACTCAGGCTCTGGGATTTTACAACCGCTAGTTCGGAGTGGCACATTCTAAAACCGCCACAACCCCCAACAAACCACCCTAAAAAACAAATAAATTAATAAATAAATATGCACACTATACCATAGCGTTCGTTTTGACTTTATTCTACTTTTCATGTTGCGAAAATAGGCGAAAATCGCCATAGCTAATTAATATTACATGTACCAATACGATTATATAAACACGATTTATGTTTTTAATAGCAAAACAGTTATTTCCAATTAACGACAAATCGTGTAACAACTTAGATTACGTAATATTGCCTAATAATACTTAGTACATCGTTTTTATAGTGCTTATTCCATTTCATTTTCATTATGTAATTACCGGAAAATAGTATGTTACATCATATTACAATGTTTTATGCAATATTCATGACTATTATTTTACCATGAAATACATTCACACTCTCGTGAATAAACATTGCGGCATATATCGACACTATACTGACAAGAATAAACAATGCGCATAAATAACATTCTGTAATGTGATATTATGTGTACTGGTCACAAATGCTTTATTGGGTGGGCCTCATAATCTGAAGAAAAATTGAATATCACACTTTGCTCATGAAATTGTATGGCTAACAGTGATTTACAGCTACCTATAGAAATTCTCTCCCCCCCCACTCCCCCCCCCCCCCCACCCCCCCCCCCCCCCCAAATACAATAGGCTCGAAATATGTCTTTAAATATATCGACTATAATACACGATATTTCATAACATCGCCAGTTTGAATAGTCTTAATTTTCCGCCATTGAACTACTCAGGATGTTCCGAATTAAAGCCAGACACATTACGAGTAGTTTCTAATAACTAAAATAGTATGAAAGGAGAAATTTGTAAATCGTCGAACACGATAAATACGAAAGATATATTGCAGTCTCGGTTTGATTGAGACTGTTCGTGAACGGAAGAGAAAAGTGCTTGCTACCGTTCACGCCATCTAGCCCCGGGTTGAGCAGAACTCAATATTAATCATTAAAAAAATTACAAATTTACAAATGTGGAGATAATACTATTAAATGGTTCAAGTCTTATCTTACAAATAGAACTCAAGCGGTGAACTTAAACGGTGTTCTCTCTGATTATCAAATTACGACATGCGGGGTCCCGCAAGGGTCTATTCTAGGGCCTCTTTTATTTATTTTATTCATAAATGACTTGCCTATGTATGTACAGGATAATGTTTCAAACGTTGATATGTATGCAGATGATACTACAATATATGACATAAATAAATCTAAATTAGAAGTTGAAATGAATTTACAAGCTGCTTTGAATAACGTCAGTACATGGTGTCCAAACAATGGTATGGTATTAAATGCTTCAAAAACAAAAGTAATATTGATAACGACACCCCAGAAACGGACAAGATTAGTTAATCAACCTCTAAATTTGAAATATAAAGACTTAAATCTGGAAATCACAACAGGTGATAAAATTCTTGGCATATATATAAATGAAAACCTTAAATGGGATACGCATATAAAATTTCTTAGGAAGAAAATATCTAGTAATTTGTGGCTATTATCAAGAATTAAAGTATTTATTCCTGTTAATTATAGAATAATGTTTTACAAAGCCTATGTCCAACCACATCTTGACTATTGCAGTATCATTTGGGGTAGTACAAAACAATCAAATATCCAGGTTTTAGTGCGATTACAACGAAGAGCATGATATATATATATTTTGGGGTTTCTGTTGTATTTTTTTTTTTACCTCGAATTGCAGCAGAACGACCCCAAAATAAACACATATATAATAAATCACCATGAAATGGTGATTTTACTTGATTTATTAAAACTTTTTTAAAATAGGGGTAGTGAAGATTGCAAGTTTAATTTTTTTTAAATAAATCATCATGAAATGGTGATTTTACTTGATTTATTAAAACTTTTTTAAAATGGGGGTAGTGCAGATTGCAAGTTTATTTTTTTTTTATAAGTTATCAAAATTATAAAAATATTGCTTTTTTTTGTAATATGATTATAAAATGTTTCTTTAATACAAAACAAATTTGTTGATTTGTTATCAAAATTACACCCAAATCAACGAATAAACACGAATATAATAAAATATGATTTTTTACTAGAAAATCAAATTTCTATATGTTTCAGCCTATTACATTCAACAATATACGGCTTTACTACTTCCCAGTATCTATGTCTTAATCTAACTATATGAGCACCACAACCAACACAAATTTGATATTTTGCACTTGTACCTTTTCCACATTTTAGACATGGTACAACTTTACTTTGCTTTATTCTGAATTTATGCAAACTGCAGTAGTTTGAATCTTTTGTTGGTTTATTTTTACAAGGTTCGTGATCTCCAACTTTGAGAAATTGGCAAATGTTTTCAATTTTCTTAGTGTTTTCCATTTTCTTTTTCTTGTTATAATAAATATTTTTTTATATTAAATAAAAAAAAATAATATGATATATATTACAAAAATGAGTACCGAAGACGTTCACTACATTTTACAATTACACCGGGAAGGAGTAATTAATAATGATCAGCTTAGAAAGGGGCTAGATGCTCTTAAAGAAGTTCCAAAGGAAACTCCAAAAGAGGTTAATTCTCAAACATTAGACAATTTACGCAAGAGACGACGTGCTAAGAAACAACGTAAACGAGAAAAGCAGAAATATGATAAATTACAAGATGAGCAAAATCAGAAATATGCTAAATCACGAGACAATGTAATACATGAATTGAAAGAGCTTAATGATAGAACATCTAAAGAAGAATTAAAACTGGTTGACAAACCAATGTGTGGCTATTTTAAAGCATACGAAATATCTGCCGGGAAATACAAAGACCCTCAAAAACTATTTCGTGATAAAAAATCCATTATTACAAAACAAATAAGCAAAGAGCTGACAAAGATGGATGGATTAAAGTTTCAATTAGGTCTCACTGTAAATTTATTCAAAGATGATGGTGATACCAAAAAATACACCACAGCAGTATTACATAGTGAACAAAATGCAATTTTAACCTCTGAAAAAATAGATGAGTTTTACGATGAATCATCTGCAAATATACAAGAGAGCCTTGAAAGATTTACAAACACAGCATCTGGATTGGAGATTGATCACTGTGTTACGTTTTACTTAAATTTTGCAAAGTATGAACCATTAAAAGGTTCTTCATATATTCCTTTGCCTAAAGTAGTATCTGATAAAAAAGCAATAATTAATGTTAATAATGAAGATAATAAGTGCTTAGAAGTGGCATTGGTTTCTGCTTTGTGGCCTAATAAAAATAATCCAACTAGGATATCTAGTTATAACAAACACATGGGTAAGTTGAATATGGATGGTATTGATTTTCCCTTTCAAATTTCTCAAATAACCAAAGTAGAGAAACAAAACAACCTTGCTATCAACGTTTATGGATATACCATAACAGGAAAAAATAAAAAGGTATCTGTTTTTCCATATAAAATATCAGAACAACCAAAAGATATTGAACGAATTAATTTGATCTTAATATCTGAAGACACTGAAGTTGAATTAGAAAACGAAGACGATCCAAATAATGAAGAAGGAATTATAGATGACAACTATAACCCTGATGATTATTCCAAAGAACCAAAAACATTAACAACAAAATATCACTATTGCTGGATTAAAATCTGAATAGACTACTCTATGACCAAAACAAACATAAAGGTCAAACTTACTTTTGCGATCGTTGCCTTCACGGCTATTCTGGACAAGGACTACTTACAAAACACAAAGAAGACTGTGATGGTATTAACAAAAATTCTTGCAGAATAGAAATGCCAAAGGAAGGTAAAAATACTGTAAAATTTAAAAATCATCAAAATCAAATGCCTTTGCCTTATGCAATATATGCTGATTTTGAAAGTATAATCAAACCGCAATCAATCAAATTTGGAAAGAAATCTAAAATTCAAAATGTACACGAAGCTTGTGGTTTTGGATACCAGGTTGTCAGATATGATGTCAAAGCTGAAGAACCTGTTATTTACAGAGGTGAAGATGTTGTTGAAAAGTTTTTAAATCACTTAGAATGTGAGAAGAGCAACATTAATAAAATATTTGCTAACCCAAAACCATTAATCATGACGAAGCAAAATGAGGAAGATTATGAAAAAGCAACACACTGCTGGATATGCGAGGATGAAATAGGTAGAAAATGTGGTAAAAACTGTAAAGTAAGAGACCACTGTCATTTTACAGGTGAATATAGAGGTGCAGCACATAAAAACTGCAACCTAAAGCTGAAAATAAAACCAAACAAAACACCTATACCTGTTATATTTCACAACCTCAAAGGATATGATAGTCATCTTATAATGCAAAAAATACATAAAATGACAGGTAATATTACATGCATTCCAAACAACGCTGAAAAGTATATTTCATTTAGTGCCGGACAACTTAGATTTTTGGATAGCTTTCAATTTATGGCTTCGTCTTTGGAAAAATTGGTTAAAGCAACAGACAAATCTGATTTCAAAATTACCAAAAATCAGTTTGGGGAACAAACAGATTTACTTTTACGAAAAGGTGTTTATCCATACGAATATATGGACAGTATGGAAAGATTTAAGGAAACGCAATTACCACCTATAGAAAAGTTTTACAGTAGTCTCTCAGATGAAAGTATAAGTCCTGAAGATTACGAATATGCTCAAAAAATATGGAAAGAGTTTAACTGTAAAACTCTTGGAGACTATCATGATTTATATCTAAAAACTGATGTAACTCTGTTAGCAGATGTGTTTCAAACTTTTAGAAAAACATGTATGAATGCATACAAACTTGATGCTTTACATTACTACACAGCACCTGGATTATTTTTGGATGCTTTACTTAAACATTCAAAAATAGAATTGGAACTTTTGACAGACATTGACATGCACTTATTTATAGAAAAAGGAATGCGTGGTGGAATTAGTAATGTATCAAAACGATATGCCAAAACAAACAATCCATATGTAGCTGATTATAACCCTAACGAGGAAAACAACTTTTTATTGTATTATGATGCCTGTAACCTCTATGGTTGGGCAATGAGTCAACCACTTCCATATTCTGGCTTTAAGTGGGGGGAATCAGGAAAGTTGCCAGAGTCAAAAGAAGGAAAAGGATATTTTGCAGAAGTTGATTTGGAATATCCTAAAGAACTTCATGAATCTCATAATGACTATCCACTTGCACCAGAAAGATTAGCAGTAAAAAAAGAATGGTTGTCTAAATACCAGACAGATCTGTTAGAAAATAATAGCATGATAAATACAGAACAACTAGTCCCAAATCTTATGGACAAAGAAAAATATGTGATACATCATAAAACCCTGGAACTGTATTTATCTTTGGGTATGAAACTAAAGAAAGTACACAGAGTATTAAAATTTAATGAAAAACCATGGATGGCATCATACATAAATCTAAACACAGAACTTAGGAAAAAAGCTAAATCACCCTTTGAAAAAGATTTTTACAAACTTGCGAACAACTCTGTGTTTGGCAAAACAATGGAAAATCTACGCAAGCGGACTGATATAAAACTAGTCAGAACTGACGGCTCTGAAAATGAAAAAATAAGAAAAATAATAGCCAAACCCAACTTTAACAGGCGTATCAAATTTTCAGATGAATTATCAGCAGTACATGTAAACAAAACAAAATTAACATTAAACAAACCAATTTATGTTGGAATGGCAGTATTGGATTTATCAAAGTACCATATGTATGATTGGTATTATAATACTTTGAAAAAAGGTACACAAATAACTGTACTTTATTATACACAGATACTGACAGCTTGCTTGTAGACATCAGCACAGATGATGCATACAAAGACATGGCTGAAATGAAAGATGAGTATGACTTGATTGATTATCCTCAAGATCACCCAATGCATGATGATACAAACAAAAAAGTATTGGGTAAAATGAAAGACGAATGTGCTGGTGTTGCTATAGCTGAGTATGTTGGATTAATACCCAAGCTATATTCTATTTTGAGAGCGGATGAACAACTTATTAAAAAAGTAAAGGGTGTAAAAATTTATGTAGTCAAAAAACATATAAATTTTGAAAACTACAAGGATGCACTATTTAACAAGAAAAAATATAACCATGAAATAAATATGATGCGATCAATAAAACATCAAATATATGGCATAACAGTAAACAAAGTTACACTATCACCATTTTACACTAAAAGATACATTCGAGAAGATGGAATTACAACTGATGCATATGGTTTCTATAAAAACTTATGAATTTGGATATCAGCAGGAACAATAAGTAATTCTTCTTTGACAAATCCTCTCTCTGGCGCTGGTGCTTTCAAATAATAAACTCTTATACCTTGCTTCACCATGTAACTTTTAATCTTGTGAATATCTACACTCCACATTGGATCAGTTGCTCTGCGTCTCCAACCTTCTTGTTCCCCGGGTTGATATAAATATCTTACACTTGCATTCATACAGATAGGATCATCTTTTAATATTTTTGTTTCAACAGGAGGAGGCTTTTTTGTCTCCGCATTTATGGCTTTAACAACTTCTGGTAATCTCTTTACCCATTCTCTATTACGTTTTTGCGAATCTATTTCCTTAGCATACTGATAGCCAAACAATCTCTCAGCTAATGTTCTGTTAAATCTTTCCACTAAAGCTTGGTCTCTGTGTATTTCTGTTCTGCCTCGTCTGATATTTACTTTGTGTTTTGCCATCAACTGTGATACTGCACCCATAAATTCTCTGCCTGGATCCACTTGTAATAACTTTGGATATTTCAAATGTCGACTGTATATTTTCTCAAATGCTTTAGCAACTTCTTTACTATCCTTGGAAGTCAGCGGCTCTGCTTCTTTGTATCTACTTGCAATATCAACCACAGTCAACGCATATTTATATGTCTTGCGTCCACGACCAATCCCAAAAGTATCATGCGGCAGAAATAACAAATCAGCTTGATGCACTCCATTTTTAGTAGAAACATCAAACCTGGGTCTAACTATTTTCTTCGGCGCAGGTAAATAAATCTGCCACACAGCTTGTTTCTTTAAAAATTCTAATGCCTTTTTTTCACTAACACCAGCCTCTTTTGCTAATTTTTTAACTGCTGTGTAACCTCTCCAAAATCCTTTTGGGCTGTAATAAATCTTTTCCATTTTTTTCTACTAAAGATTAAACTTTATATAACTATAAAGAAAAAATGGAAATCACAACTGCACAATTTGATGAACTGCTTGAAGTGCAATATCAAAATAGCACAAAGAAATGGACAGACTTGGAACTAAATGAAATATACAAAATTACAGATACGAAAATAGTAGATACCGAATATGGTCCATCCATGGTATTAACATTATTAGACAATGGTGAAGTATGGGCGCCTGATCATCTTAAAAATAAATTAGAGAAGAGTGCTAAACCACCATATTATATGCGACCACTTGGATTGAAACCATGTAAAAACAACAAAAAAAATAGGTATCATGCATATGACTTAGTCTTTTCAAAGTAAACTTAGTCATTTCAAATCCAAAAAAGTCTAAAGTAATTATAGTTTTAAACTATTTTTTTTTTATGAAATCAATTTGTACGCCACAAATCCAGTTGCAGCCATGCCCACCACAATAAACGTAATTTCTCTATTCTGTTGATCCGGAGATGGTGTATAAAAATCACTCAACTTGGGCTCCGGTTCCAAAAGTAAATGTTTACCAGTTATGTAATAATACTGCTTCATAGCTTGGTCCACATCATTAAAAGTCTGCTTTGCATGATGTTCTTTTTGTAGTTGTTTATTAATAAAATCTAATCTCTCTGTTCTTTTTTTTATTCCACTCCACTTGTGCTGCGTTTAATTGTTCCACTGCTTTGTCATGCCTTTGTCTTTCCTCATCTGAATGACTTCCCATTTTTGAAAAGAAATAATTTGAACCGCTAAACGCCAATGCATTTGTTAATGCGCCACCTATCATCATTGCTACTGCACTTGCCATTTTTTTATATATATATTTTTTAAAATTATTTCATAATATCCGCAGGAATAATACCTTGCTTAATCAGCATATCCTTTGTAGCCATTGCTAACATTATATCCACAGACAGCATCCCAATATCTGCCATATTAAAATCCACTTTAGGGGCTGGTTTTTTTAGTATTTTTCTGCCAATTTCAGAATATCCAACAGTTAGAAGTGTTTCCACTCCTGCATGATACATCATATTTACAATTTGTTTTCCGTCAATACTTGCTGCCATTTTTTTTATATGATTTTTTTTTTTAATTAAATTATTAAAAATCAAACGGGTCTTTTGGTGCAACATGAACAGGTTGCACAGCTACAGGTTGCGTAGCAGATTTCTTGTTATAAATATACAAACCCAACCCAGCAATGCCTAATAAAACCAGACACGGTGGAATATAATTTTTGTATACGTTTATTTTGATTTTTTCTGGTTCTTCTTCATCTATTGTTATTTTTGTTATCTGTCCTGCATCTCTTGCATCTTGTGCATCCTGTGCATCTTGCTCTATCTGAAGCAAACGCTTTGCCTTCCTTGCCGCTGCTCCTTTTTTTCCAGCCTCTACTCGTTTTAGATTTTTTACTTTTTGTTGTTTAACAGATTGTGTATCAACTTCAACTGGTATAACTTCACTCTCTTGGTTCTCCACTTGGTTCTCCATTTATATTATCTATATTTTTATTTTTATTAAAATCAATATGTCTAACAGTTGTCAGTATTGCTGTAAATGGTGCTAAGCACATTCCATACCTGTAATACAACTCACAACAGGCACTTGTCAAAGCATGATTAATAAATGGGTCTTCCTCCAAATCTTCTATCAGCTTTGGTGGATTGGTTACATTAAAATATTTTGATACTCCAATCACATACAAGTTAATAAAAGAATTGCCTAAAGTCTTGGTGATACTTGCCCCAAGCCTTGCTTCATATCTGCAGTAAAGTTTGTTAACTTCATCTGGTGACATGCCATCTATGTTTGTGAGTTGTATGTCCTTACCCAAATATTGACTACTACCACCGCCAGCCACTATGGCTGATAATCTTTCTTTTTTTGTTTCTTGTTGCTTTGATTCATCTGGTTCCGTCTGTTCCGATATATTTTGTAATAGTTCTTCCGCATTCATTTTTATATTATTAATCTTATTTTTTATCTTGAAATAAATATAAAATACAAAACAACTAGCTGCGATATTCATGCAACTAGTAATTGTTAGTATTGTTAATAGCATTGTTATTAACATTGCTATTTTTTCTATTAACATTATTAATTTGCTGCAAGCATTGCTATTAACATTGCTACTTTGCTATGAGCAATGCTATTAGCAATACTATATTCATGGTCAGTATTGCTATTAACATTGCTACTTTGCTGTTAGTATTACTATTAGCAACAGTTGTAAAAAATATATATTTTGTAATAATAAAAAAAAATATTATATAAGAAAAAATGGATTTGAAAATAACAGACGGTGAGAATAGTGATTATAACAAAAATAAAATAGCACTGGATGTTATGACAAGAGATGACGTAAAATGTTGTATATGTGTTTCAGAAAGTGATTTTTTACAAACGTACGAAAAAGGTGCACAGGAAACGCCTGTAATTTCTGTGACAAAGGACGGCGTAGAATATTTTATATGTGAGCCAAGAGGGTATGTTTTACAAGCCCCGGAAAACATTAGTAGTGCTGTTGTACCGATATTGGTTAATGCATTGAGTTTATGGTTTGTATGGGAAACTCTAGTTTGTATTTTTAAAAAAAATTATTCAACCCAATAACCAGTTGGTTGGTCAGTTCTCAAAATTAACTTGGAATATTTAGTCTTAGCTAAAGTTTTTTTTATTCTGGTTCTCTCCTCCAACGTCGGAATAACATCATTTTCTCTCAAACAATTTTCATAACTATCTCTGTCCTTGGTGTAAAACATACACAACCATTTTACTTGATCCCTCAAATCTTTCAATACAGAATTATATCTCTGTGAAATAACCCATACTGATTGTTTGGCGTGACGACCGGAGAATGCCAACTCTGACAACATATCTTTTTTCTTTGTTAATTCTTTTGTGGCTGAGCAATCATCAATGATATATAATGTGGGCTGGCCAGCATATTTTTTGAAACATGAACGCAATAGTTCTTGTAGCATTTCATTTCCGTCTTTACCAACAGGATTGACAATTATTATTTTTTATTTTTTGGGTGTCTTACATCACCTATCCAGGGTCTATTTTTATAAGCCTCGTTCCACTTTATAGTTGGACACAATATAATTATATGTTGAAAAACTCCAACATACTCTTGTTCAAGTATGTCAAGAACAAACTCTGTTTTACCGCAGCCTGTCTGACCACAGATAATGGCACTGTGGGGATATTTAGGATATTTAGTATCGTGCTTCTTTGAATCTTCCATCTTCGAAATTGATTTGCGCATCTTGTATTATATATATGTAAATATTTAAAGTTTGATCTGCATCTGCTTTTTTATTTATTAATATCGTTATGCCTTCACTGCCGTTTTCTATTCTTCTTCCACTGCCGTGTAATAAATTGTCATTACATGTTCTAAGGTCAAGCCACAAAGCATATGATTTTGTCAAATAAGTCTCAAGAGAAACACTGGTAAAGTTTAAGTCCCTCGCTACTATTTCTGTCTCTTTGTTTCTTTTTGATGTCAAGGCAAAATATTTGTTGATTTCATCCCAATGTTGATATGCCCTCATGCCCTGACTATACAACTGATTTGGTACTCCCTCTATTGTCATTTCAACCTTTTTAATCTTTGGGTTGTAATAGGTTTCTGTGTCTGTTCTTTCTGGGTCTTCAAACAGCATTAAAATACCTTTCATGCTCCGTGCTGGTACATTAATGTTGATGTTCCAAAGGGTTTCAGATTTGTTTGCTATTATTTTTCTATGTCGCAAGATACGATCATACATAAATGACATCTTACCATTGATTTGCTGTCTTATTTGTCTGGCTAATTCAACATCACTAACTGTATCAAATTCTAAGCAGATATTTTTTATTACATAAGATGCATCAGCATCACTGCTTTTGATAACTTTGTTATAATCGTTAAACGTTAATTCATATTCTAACCTATCACCAAGCCCCACTTGATAAAATGGCATATGACTTTCTAACATTTCAAAGTCCAGTGGAATACAAAATCTATTTCCATAAGCTGCTGCTATAGCTTCATCTTTGGTGTCTGCGGAAGCATCTCCCGCGCTAACTCTATGTTTTAGCATGTTTGATTTACCAATACCTTGGTAAGCTATGTTTAATCTTTCGGTAGGGCTTTTCCATAAATCTACATAACAATGATATATATCACTGTCATCTATTGACATGACTTCATTGCCACTTATTCTTATTGTCATTTTTTTCACAATTGTTCTACCCAGATTTTGAAATAGAGTAGCGTTGGCGTCTGTTCTGCTTTTAAGTTCTATTTCAAAGGCAAGACGAGCAGTAAAAAAAAAACAATGAGTATATATGGACCAACAAGACCTAAAAAAACAGAAGACTTAGAGGCCTTGATAAATAATGTTCAAGATTTATATAGACGAATTGTGCCTTTTGTTAACCAGTTTAATCAATTGAGAGATAGAGTTGATAATCTTAAATATGGGATTATAACAATATTTGCAGAGGCTAAGGGTCCACTTGTGTCAAACAGAATACTCTCATTTAGTAACGGCGGAGCAGAAAAAAATGTGGGGTATGTAATGACACGCCGTGGACGGATTATGGGAATAGGTTTAGCATGTGAACGATTAGTTGGTGACGTATCTGTAATAGTTTCTGTCAATGGTGTTGAACAACCAAATTATGGCATAACGCTTCACATCATTCCACGCAATCATGATAACTTTGATAAACCTTTAGAAATTGGTGCTGGTTCTCTTGTTAACTTTGTATGCAAGATTGCCAACGCTACAGCTGTAAATACGGTGGCATCATTATTAATTGAATTAATTTAATTTAATTCTACGAGCTGGCTTGATTTTTGTATCAACAAAAAATATATTATATACAAAATTGTATAACAGTATGATAATTAGTGTACTGGGTATTGAGAGCTTGCCCTTAAAAGATGTGTTTAAAAATTTAATATTAAAAATTTAGTCTCTGAACTATTTTTTTTTTTAAAAATATAATGTTATAATTATATGAGGAGAAAAAATGGAAGAGGAAAATGAAAATGAAGAGGTAGAGGAATATGAAGTTGAAGAGGAAAATGAAAATAAAAAGGGATGGGTATGGGTATACTATAAAACATGGCCATTTTTTGAAAATGTTAACACGTGGTTACCAATATTTATAATTATAATTATTTTTTTGAGTCTTGAAAGTAACAAAGATTGAAAACTTAACCAAATCACGTCGCTTAAAATCCTGTCCTGTTGCTCTACCGCTGTGAATACGGTGGTATCATTATTAATTAAATTAATTTAATTTTTTATCAATAAATAAAAAAAAATGAAGCAACCGACAGCACCAAGTTTATATCCTGAGTTGCCAGTGGAAGACGGACAAAATTATAGATTACAAAAGATTTCAGAGATTGAACGAAAGTTAATTACAGAGCGAGACACACGCAAATCTCTTTATAAAAAATATAAACGTGGTATTAATATTACAGATGGAATTGACACTACCTTAATATCTGCAGGTGTTATTATGGCTGGGATTGGATTTGTTGTTCCAGTTTTGTTACCTTTAGAAATAGCAGCAATAGTATGTGGAGCTGCAGGTGTTTGCGTTAATTTTATCAGACGCAAGCTTAATGTAAAAGCTCAAAAACATCACGAAATAAAAACTTTGGCAGAGGCTAAGTTAAATAGTATAAAGCAGTTAATATCAAAAGCGTTGAGTGATGCACAAATATATCTGATCAAGAGTTTAAGATGATTTTAGATGAGTTAGATAAATATTATAGTTTAAAAAAAGACACCAAACAAAAAAAGGCTAAAATAAGTGAAGCTCAAAAAAAAGAACTAGTAGAGCAGGGAAGAAAGGAAGCAATGGCAACATTACAAAAAAGTCTAAAAAGTGTGTAATAAATTGTTTTAGTAATGTGTATGAGTACGATCCACCACCTTTGTATTCAAGGTCAGAAAATTGTTAATTGAATGTAATTTTGATAACAAATCGACAAATTTGTTTTGTATTAAAGAAACATTTTATAATTTTGATAACTTATAAAAAGAAAAAAGAAACTTGCAATACAGTCCCGTCATATATTCAAAATATGTTCAATTACAATGTCAGGCGTCCAAATCATTTACGTTCTTCAAATAAATCGGATTTTTTAATACCCAAACCAAATATAGAACTTTTTAAAGGGAGTATGTCTTACTCTGGGGTAAAAGTATGGAATAACATTCCAAATGAAATAAGACAGAGCGAAAGTATTAAAAGTTTCACAGTAAATTATACTAAGTGGATAAATTCGAATCAACAGTCATAAAGCTAAAATTGTAAATATGGCCATATGTAAGTCTGTAAGTTTAACCTCTGCCGCCATATGTATGTATTATGTTGTTGTGTAACATTGTTATCATGTTGATCATGTTTATGAATAATGCTAACTTTGAATTTGTTATGCTGATTGTTATATTGCTATATAACTATGTATTTGTATGTATGTAAATATTGCTTTAGAGGGCCCCAAGGAAGATTAGTTTATACTAATTGGGTTACCCTCTGTAAATAAAGACTTTCATTTATTCATTCATTCATTCATTCATTCATTCATTCATTCATTCATTCATTCATTCATTCAATAGTGCATAAATTTAAGACATCTCGATGAAGGTATGCATATGGCGGTAAACATGGAACATTAAATGTGGTATTTTCATACCATTCCATGACCAGCGGCGTATGGTCCCAATTTATAACAAAACTATTCGCCCTAAACGCGAAAACAATGGGCGAAATAAACAAAATGGAATTTAGTTTGGAGCAAAGGTTATGAAGTCTGCGTATCACAGGTAACAGTCAAACTACTAGCAAAATGTTAGTATCTTAACGCAAACATTCTTTGTTATGATCTCACTAAAACAGACATCCTATTGCATTTTATCATATTTGTTTTGCCGCCGTTGATAGCCCGTTTATTGGCCCCGTCATTTGTATGTAGGGATCGTTTATGTCAATCCCCCATAACATCGTACAAAATGCAACTGCATGTATAATTAACATCATACTAGATCTATAAATATTTTCATACAAACACTGTCATTCACCTTTCATACATAAATCATACAAATGATATATAGTAGAGTATCTAACTGGGGAATGATATCTACCTAAAAGTATTTTAAAATCATTTTTAAACTTTTAGTTATACTGTATACAATGAACTGACTTATTGTAGTTAATGGTTTTCTCGGTATGTTTATATATTTTTTAATTAATTTCAGAGAGTTCAACTTTATTATTTATGTTGCAAAATACGAGGAGCGTTGATTATATAATGCAACTAGCCGTCGTATTCAAGTTATGTGAGATTTACACACGAAATTTAAAAAATGATCTTTTAGAATGAACCTTTAGTGACACTTTCAGAAATTTTATCAAAATCAGTGAAGATATAAGTCTATGACGACTGTTTGTTTGGGACATATTCATATACACTGCCTTAAAAAGCGGCAGAAAAGTTTAATGAATTTGCATAGATCGTAATGTTGGATTCATAAAAAAACAACATTTTGCAGCAAAGTAATTAATTCAAACTTTTGTTGTGACTAGAAGTATGTGTAAATATTACGTAAACGATGTTTTCAATATAAAACATCAATATAGTCCAAGGCAAGAAATGCCGTTTTCTTGGAAATATAAAAGTCCTGAAAATATCAAATTCCAATAAAAATAATAGTCAAAATCAGTTTGAAGATAATACCGAAAATAGTTTTAAATACATAGGTAAACGAATTGAAGGAATACTCTAAAGATTTAATATAAAATCAACAATTTTAGTTACACCGCTCCAAAAATATGAAAGCCTGAAGTTGCTCTTTGCTTGTTTAGCTTAAAATTTAAGCTAAATTTTGTCGCACTGACAACATTTAAGGAGCAATAAACCCAAAAATAACACATTACATATAATAACTACTAACATGTTCATATGGAAGTTATAAAAGTTTGTGGTTTAGGCAAAAAAGTCCATATTGGCCGTCGAAATCAGACTTTTAGTCAAAATAGTTTTTTTCTGTTTTTGGCGTGTTCAGTATCATTTACATGTCTTAAAAAATGCCCTCAAAACACATGTTTTATTGGATGGAAGTATCCGAAACTTGATAAATTAATGGGAAAAAAAGATAAAAATATAGAACAGGGAAAGCAGCATTCAAAGAGGACAGTCAACCACAAAACACAAAATCAAACACGGGCAACAGACAAATGAGAAGGCAAAAGTAATAAAAAATGCAAACGACATCACAAACACAAAAGGGTTGACAATAGGGCTACCGGCTTGGAACGGTTAGTGGCAACAAAGGCCACTGGGGGTTTAAACCGGTTCTAGGGTGCACCAAACCTCACACTTACCCTACTGTCATCCCATTAAAACAGGACAGTGTAAATAAAGAAATCCCCGCCATGATCTAATCTCTAACCAACAAGGCAGTATCAATAGGCAATATAAGTAAAACACAAATATGCTCGTGTAAATATAATACAAAAAGAAACAATAGCCTAGAAAGCCACAATGAAGATACTCAATGACTTGGCAGAAGCCAGAGCAACAAGAGAATAAACCATTAAGGGCACGACAGGAAAGATCATAGACAAACATCAAACGCCACCGTCCCAATGGAAAAGTTCATTTTAACATAATCCGTATCAATAACTACAACAATTGACCATAATTAAATTTTAAGACCATAGTTGCATTATATAATGAACGCCCCTCGTATTTAAAAAAAGAGTTTGATAATGGACCTTTGGAAACGGCCGAGCACGACACATACGAAATATTGCAGTCTCGGTTAGACATCACCAGGAAGTTCTCATTTTTAATGGTATTGATCTTTGTAAAAGTTTTACAGACAAGAGAATATTTTGATTCCAATATGAAAAAATGGGTTCTACTCTTAAATGTAAATAGTTATTCTTTTAGAATAACGCCAATAAAATTGTCATAAAATTGGCAAAAACGAGAAAAACTGTCATTATACCTAAACACAACGACACCGTAGATCAGCAATGTACCACAAACAAAAAGTAAATTAACTTTACAGCGAAATAAGTATAATACACAACACAAAGAGTGGAATATTGGAGATTTACTGTATAAAAATAAGATCTCAATGGCGAAACAAATACAATTTTCCTCTTTCTTGATTCAAACCATAATCGAGATGCGTGCTCTACTTACTGAGCTTATCGGGCGATGATGAATAATTTACATAATAATATGCTAATAGAAATCCCACGAGCTTTTAAGCAGGCGTTCGGAAATAACACGATGTCCCCTATGATGACGTCTGCCTAAATCCTTATAGGACGGTAGCGTTTGATGTTTGTCTTTAATCTTGTCTTAGCGTACCCTTAACGGTTTGTTCTCTTGCTGCTCTGGATTCTGCCAAGCCATTGCGTACTTACTATGTGACTTTCTAGGCTTTTGTTTTTATATTATATGTATGAGCATTCATATGTTTTACTTATGTTGCCTATTAATGTTGGCGTGTTTGTTAGAGAGATTAATACCTGGCGGGGATATCTTTTTTACATTGTCCCGTTTACTGGGATGACAACAGGGTAAGAGTGAGGTTTGGTGCATCCTAGGACCTGGTTTAAACCCTAGCGGCTTTTTGCCACTGACCGTTCCAAGGCGGTAGCCCTGATGTCAACCCTTTTGTTTTATGATGTCTTATCTTGCATTTTATTCATCTTTAAAGTTGTTCTTTTGTTTCTGTGTGTGTTTGTGGTTGACTGTCGTCCTTGAATGCTACTTTTTTTATGGACCCCGTGTATTTATGTTCATCTTGTAATTTTGCCATCTTCATTATGATCCCAGTATTATTTCAGGTGCTACTTGAGTGGTGGCAGAAAGCAATGATCGTTGCTACAGCGCGAAATAAAGTGTTTACAACAGCATTTGCAACAATATGCATCAACTCTGCCTTTCTGCAGGCGAGCCATTCTGCTTATTGTGTGTTTCGAAAACAAACGGGAGTGGACATGGAATGTTCATTCATGTTGAAGCCGTATAACCTTTTTTGTTGGTTCGCCGTGGAATAACTGCATTTAACTCAATTCAACCTATGTATTATAAATTAATATAACAATTCTTCAAATTGTGTTGGCGAACCATTAATTAACAACAGTACAAGAGGTGTTCAACTTATAACGTAACACGTTTAATTAAGATGTTATTTCGGAAATGATTATCATAACATGTGCGTGATTTAATATGTGAAACTATCATTTAGAACGTATGCACTTAAAAATAATCTCCTATTTGACGCCTTTCACTTTAAAATACATTTTAATTAGGTGCAGACTATTTTCCAATTTTAAAAATAAAGAAATATAAAAAGCTTGGACAGGGAAAGTAGCATTCAAGGAGGACAGTTAACCACAAAACACAGAAACAAACACGCAAACAGACAAACAAGAAGGCAAAAGTAAAAAAAATGCAAACGACATCACAAACACAAAAGGGTCGACAATAGGGCTACCGCCTTCGAAATGTCAGTGGCAAAGTTGGCCACTGGAGTTTAAACCGGTTCTAGGGTGCACCAAACCTCACACTTACCCTACTGTCATCTATAAGTATAAAAAGTCGAACAGGAAATGCAGCTTTCACAGAACACAGTAAACCCAAAAACACGCAAAAAGATAAAGAAGGATAGAAATATCGGACAGGGAACGCAGCATTCAAGGACGACAGTCAACCACAAAACACAAAAACAAACACGCAAACAGACAAACGAAAAGGCAAAATTAATAAAAAATGCAAACGACATCACAAACACAAAAGGGTTGACAATAGGGATACCGCCTTGGAACGGACAGTGGCAAAGTAGGCCACTGGGTGTTTAAACCGGTTCTAGGGTGCACCAAACCTCACACTTACCCTACTGTCATCCCATTAAAACAGGACAGTGTAAATAAAGAAATCCCCGCCATGATCTAATCTCTAACCAACAAGGCAGCATCAATAGGCAATATAAGTAAAACACAAATATGCTCGTGTAAATATAATACAAAAATACAATAGTCTAGAAAGACACAATGAAGGTACTCAATGACTTGGCAGAAGCCAGAGCAGTAAGAGAATACACCATGAAGGGCACGACAAGAAAGATCATGGACAAACATCAAACGCCACCGTCCCAATGGGCTTTAGGTAGGCGTCATCATAGGGTCCACAGCCTGTCCGGTCATCGTACAATTAAAGAGGAAAGCATAGTGGCGAACTGTAAAAGGGTCCACCACCAAGCATGCAGTACGTTGCAAAATGATAGGGTCATAACCTCTTTTGATAAACTTTTTAACAAGTTTAACAAAGATAGTATGAAAGTGATCATGACCAAGAATCTTACGAAGTTTATAAATCACATCACCATAGAAGTCAGGTTGTGATAGTCCTTGTCGCAGAAGAGTCCTTAAATTACATTTATATTTGGAAAGAAGATCAGGGTTACGATAAGCAAATTTTGCAAAGGTTTTACGAAGTTTATGATAACGGTAACCCTGATTGAGTAACTTTTTAGTTATACAAAGATTACGAATATTAAAATCCTCAACTTGAGTACAAGCTCTAGAAAAAGGAATAAGTTGAGACAGATAAACCCCATAAGAAGTTGCTCGGGGAACATCCCCATCCAAGTGGGGAAAGTCAAAATTAAAATCATCTCTCTTGTCATAGATTTTGCTAATTATTTTACCATTTTCAATCGAGAGATCTAAATCAAGAAAAGAAGCGTTATTATTAGATATATTTTCTTTATTAAGCCGAAGTTCTTTAGGATAAATATTATGAACCATAGTTGGAAAGAAAGGGTTGTCAATGTTCAAACTTGAATGGCAGTAGTAATAAGGAATAAATGCATATGACGTCACAAACACAAAAAGGGTTGACAATAGGGCTACCGCTTTGGAACTGTCAATTGCAAAAAAGGCCGCTGGGGGTTTAAACCAGGTTCTAGGGTGCACCAAACCTCACACTTACCTTACTGTCATCCCAATAAAACGGGACATTGTAAATAAAGAAATCCACGCCATGAATTTAACCAAAAAGGCAGCAATAAAGTAAAACTCAAAGATGCTTGTGTATATATAAATACAAAAAATAATAATCTAGAAAGCAACAAAGAAGGTACTCATTGACTTGGCAGAAGCCAGAGCAACAAGAGAATAAACCATTGAGGGCACGACAAGACAAGATTGCAGGCAAACATCAAACGCCACCGTCCTTTTGGTCTTTAAGTAGACGTCATCATAGGGTCCAAAGCCTGTCCGGTCATTTCATAATTAAAGAGGATGTTAAAAATAGTCTTTTTCCAAGTAGATTTAGGGTCAGTATGTTCTCTACGACATCCTCAATGGATTGGTCGATCTGACAACGACATGCATAAAAGTCAATCACAGAGGGCAGCCTACGAGTATATACTATGGAGCTTTAGAAAACAAATGCCGAATACGTTTATCTATAACATCAAAAAAGACAAAAATATCGGACAGGGAAAGCAGCATTCAAGTACGACAGTCAACCACAAAACACAAAAACAAACACGCAAACAGACAAACGAGAAGGCAAAAGTACTAAAATATGCAACCGACATCACAAACACAAAAGGGTTGACAATAGGGCTACCGCCTTACAAGTAATGACAAAACCGGCCAGAGCATAGCAAACTTTAGATGTTCTACACTCGCATTTCTTAGGAGTGTTATTTAGGAGTAAATATAAATGAAAATTTAAAATGGGATGACCACATATTGTTTATTAAGAAAAAAATAGCAAGAAATGTATGGTTACTGTCAAGAATATTTTTTTTATTTCTTTGAATTATCGAATTATTTTCTATAAAGCTTACATACAGCCATATCTAGACTTTTGTAATGTAATCTGGGGTAACACAAGTCGAACAATATCAACAGCATTTTAATAATGCTAAAAAGGTATGTCACGTTATTTTAGGTGAACAGTATATTACTTTTCAAGCCGCTATGGAACAACTAAATTGCCTCACAATTGATCAGAGAATTATACTTCAAAAGGTCAAATTCATGTATAGAGTTTCGAACAATACTGCCCCTTCATATATTTCCGATATATTTACTACTCGTAATTCAACTGACAGAAGTGTTCGATCACTAACTGATACTAATTTTAGTATTCCTAAGCCTAATCGGGAACTTTTCAAGGGAAGCATGTCTTACTCCGGGATCATTTTAAGGAATAATATTCCAAAGCAAATTCAGAAGTGTGAAACAATGAAAAGTTTTACAAACAACTGCATAAAGTGGATAAAGGAAAAACAACATTAAACTCGATATAGATATCATCTCATCTTATTATTGTGTAAATATCATTCAAACTACCACCACCAACAATGTTATTATGTTTACATACATCTTATACAGAATTTTAAGCATCCCGAAGAAATGATATAATTCCCCGACTTTTTTTTAACTTACACCATTCTGGCATTTTCTGCAAATAGAGAAACGCCTCCGCACATACATAACTGGATGAAACTTAGTCGTTAGTATGATAGGTGTCATATTTTCTTTTGTTCGTTATAAATTTATCGATATTGATGGTCGTTAAACGCACAAAACAGTATTGTAGTCTGTATTCACGAAACCTATGCATAATATCCTGATAAATCAACCGTTACATATCGGCGATTTCTCATCAAAACAAAACCAACATTTCTCTAGGGGCCTAAAGAGAATGAATGATGGTTCAAAGATAATGCCAGAAACGAAACACATACAAGTAACAATCAATATGTGTTATGTATATATTTTGGGAGTGTTTGTTTTAAGTATACTCGTTAACATTGTGCTTTTATAAGCTCAGTTGGCCAAGAAGAGGTTGTTTAAACTTAATTATGGATGTCAACTGAATTATTGATGCCACGCTTAAAACAAAGCTACATACCCGACAGAGCAAACACCAATTAAAATTCAAGATAAAGTACCATACATAAGCCGATAGTCACGTCTTTCACGTTAACTTGCACCCATTTACTTAATCTCTATGAATATGGTGTCATTTTTCATGTTTGTGAACAAAAAGTGGAAATATCAGATGTTCTGTTAAATAAATACATAACCTATTGGGCAAACATTATTCTCCATACTTTTTTTCATTTATTTAACTACATTTGGCCTAAAAGTATTCTCCATCAATTATTTCATTTAATTTTCCATCAATTATTTCATTTATTTAACTCCATTTGGGCTAAAAGTAGTCTCCATCAATTATTTCATTTATTTAACTGCTTTGGGCTAAAAGTATTCTCCATCAATTATTTCATTTATTTAACTACAATGGGCTAAACGTTTTTCCATCAATTATTTCATTTATTTAACTACATTGGGCTAATAGTATTCTCCATCAATTATTTCATTTATTTCATTACATTGGGCTAAAAGTATTCTCCATCAATTATTTCATTTATTTAACTACATATGGGCTAAAAGTATTCTCCATCAATTATTTCATTAATTTAACTGCATTGGGCTAAACGTATTCTCCATCAATTATTTCATTTATTTAACTGCTTTGGGTTAAAAGTATTCTCCATCAATTATTTCATTAATTTAACTACAATAGGCTAGACGTATTTCCATCAATTATTTCATTTATTTAACTACATTGGGCTAATAGTATTCTCCATCAAATATTTCATTTATTTAATTACATTGGGCTAAAAGAATTCTCCATCAATTATTTCATTTACTTCACTACATTTGGGCTAAAAGCATTCTCCATCAATAATTTCATTTGTTTAACTACATTTGGGCTAAAAGTATTCTCCATCAATTATTTCATTAATTTAACTGCATTGGGCTAAACGTATTCTCCATCAATTATTTCATTTATTTAACTACATTGGGTTAAAAGTATTCTCCATCAATTATTTTATTATTTAACTACATTGGGCTAAAAGTATTCTCCGTCAGTTATTTCATTTATTTAACTACATTGAAATTTTTATAACAGATCTAGTCGCATATTATTTTCTGAAGTGTTTAAATGTAATTCAGTTTTGTTAGACTTTATTCTTACATTGAAAATGTTTAAAACCTATATCACTCCTGACGTTAGTTTGTGTCTCATTGTTCTTTGCAGAAGCATTCTTAATTTAATGTTTGCAACAACTGTTCAGCTGCTTGTTATTATGTCTGGAGATGTTGCTGAAAACCCCGGTCCTGATCAAAACAATAGTGAAATACAACACAGTTTATCTGTAGCACACTGACCTCAATATTAGAAGTATACGAAACAAAATCGAATATATAGAACATAAGTTTCTTGATTTTGACATACTTTGTTTTTCTGAAACACATTTAACATTTGATGTAAGTAATGAATCTTTGCAGTTAGAGGGATTCTATAATTATCGTTTGGATAAATCTGCGCATTCTAGCGGGCTTTTAATTAGTATGTCTCTAAATCATTAGTGGCTAAACGAAAACCTGAATTAGAAAACCCCTCAACTGACGCAGTTATGGGTAGAAATTAAGTATGATAAAAACGAAATTTTAATTTGCAATGTTTATCGTCCACCAAATACACCTGTTCTTTTTTGGACTAATTCAAAAATATCATTCGAAAAAGCGTTAGATGTATGCAATAATATCATTATTGTTGGTGACTTAAATGAAGATCAGTTAAATGCTAATAATAGGCATTTGGCAAATATTATGATCCTAAACAACGTTTCAAATGTGTTACTAGAACCCACTAGAATTACAAACACATTGATTCCATTCTGATTTCTGATTCGCTTATTTCATTAAGCGCGGGAACAATAGACGTCCCTCCAGAAGTAAGTGATCACAAAATCACGTTAATATTTGTTCCATTTTCTAAAGTCTTACATCCGACCTTAAAACGAAGGGTATGGTCCTACAAAAATGGGAATTATGATAAACTGAATGAAATGATAAGCACAACTTATTGGGATTTTATTGATACCGTTTCTGTGAATGAGGCATGCGATCGTTTCTCTGATATTGTCTTAAAGTATATGAATGAATGCATTCCCTCCAAAGATGTAACAATTAGACCAAATGACAAGCCATGGTACGACTCAGAAAAAAGACGATATTCACGACAGCGCGACAGACAAAAAACAAAGGCAATACTGTCACAGGATGACCTTAGTGGTTGGGCTTACTCAGGAAAGAATCAATGACGGTGAATGCATTTACATAAGTTTAATGCAACTTTTAAAATATGTTTAATATATATACAATTATCTAAAAAAACAAGCGAATACACAATTGAACTATGACAAGAGTGTTCTCCTGAACGTTTAAGACGTTCTTAGTATTGTTATAAATACTGAATGTCTAAGACACTAAAGTGTTGTTAAAGCTATAACAATGTTGATCTAGCGCGATAAAGGTGATGCGCGAGAGCTCATGAAGATGATGATGCGCAAATTCAATGGATGATTGTCATCAAATGCCTTCTGTAAGGGTTGATGACGCGATGCAATGATAGTTAATCTCCACTGAGATTGGGAGTGATATTCCTCCAATGAGGACTGGTAACGGGCCCACCTTGTGTCCCGGGGGTTGTCGTTAGTAAAACCTGGCGGCGCAGGTACGGGGACCGTCTCCACCGCTCGTAAACGTTAATCGTGGAAGCTTAGCTCCACTCCTGGATATCCAAACCTAGATGGCTTACTCCAACCCTGGATGGCTTATATCCTGGATGGCTTATTCCAACCCTGGATGGCTTATTCCAACCCTGGATGGCTTAGGCTGTAATTATACATACGTTTTAGATGTCGGTTGACAAACATACCAATCTTGCATAATTATCATTACCCAAACAAATCATTATTCAATCAATATATGTACGAATGATGAGTAGCAATGTATACATATTCTACAACGCCATGTATACGCTATGTACGTCGCTGTTAATCAATGCCCCTAAGACATGTAATATAAACATGATCAAATAACTCATATATTACACTCACTGAGTTATGCATGCACGCAATGTTAACAATCGTGTATTACAATCACTGAGTTATACGCCAACGTTAACTAATGCACCTATTATCCACTGTTATCAAATTAATATTGTTTTACACTTAATGATCAATTACAATAATTACATCTAATAAAGTAACTTCAAAATCATATGCTAGTCTAAAGTTATGTTTGAGAAACATCAATGCTAACCGGATGTCGTAACCGCCAAACAAGATGGCGCCGCCCACTGAATACAAATATACGATAAAAGTTTAATAAAATTACTAACCACATGTTGCCTATGAATTTTGCCGTCCAATCTCTGTTCCAACAAAGTACTATCGATGATCCCGGCGAGAGCTAGAAGACAATGGGTTTTATAGCAAACATTACGCCCAAATCATTATTTCCCCCGTTCAGTCCGTGACAAACGTGGCTAAATCTACAGTATTGAATCTCCACGAGAGGCCCCTTATACAATTTTGCCGTTTAAGGAAAATATACCTATACGTTTACATGCATTAGCACAAAACTAAACTTATGACACGGTCTCTCTGGCGGCCACTTAAAATGTGCACGCTTTTACGTGTTACATGAATAGATCATGAATATTGTGAAATTGTTTCAACTCGAACAATAGATTTTGGGTGTAACCGATAACTTACAAGGGCTATATACGACCAGTACGCTCTACCCACTTAAAGAAAGTGCTACACTTTTAAAATTCAACAAAATGATAATTAATATTTACACGTTAAGAAACTATTAATTCTTCTGAGCAAACGAGCGACAAAACGTACAAGCTGATCGCTCAATCGCTTGAGCATGTTAACTATCACCACTGCAGTTATAACCTTACTATAATATGTAATTACAATTTCAACACTATTCTACAATTGTACACTACCCTGTCGTAACATATACTACTAGTGTACACTGCAATACCCTATTGTATTAAACCGGTCATTATGTGCGGCAACTTAAATAGTCTGCCCCAATATTGTCCTTTCCACGGTCTATTACATCGACTCTACTGTTGCTAATAACACTACTTCCTGCCACTACCAGAACTCCAACTTTACACATTGTATCCATCGCATTACCAGTATACTGTTTGCGAAATGGCGTAGGGTCTCTCGTTTCCCTAATCGGCTTTGCTAAGGTGTGCTTAAAGCTACACTGCACTACATCTGTTGGTCTCGACTTATCGGACCGAACAGTACTACACTCAGAGTCTAAACGACTTACCTCTCGTTTCTCTGCTACACTAAGCATGCCCGATATATCTACATCGACTGCTGTCTCCTTACCTACACTAGTGGGAAAATACATGGGACAAGTGTCCTCACTACTGTCTTCCTCACTATCCTCAATAACTGCAACATTAACTACGGTTAACACCCCTTGTTGCCCATTATCGGTTCTACTGATATACTCTTTCAGCATATTCGCATGAAAGGTCTTTAACTTTCCGTTTATCTCGATACGGTAATCCATAGTGTTCACTATCCCTCGAACGTAAAACGGACCTTTCCATTGTAATAACAACTTGTTATTGTCGGTCGGGAGTAACAGTAACACCTGGTCATCTATCTTAAACTTCCTAGCTCTAGCTTTCTGGTCAAAGTACCGTTTATACTTGGTACTTGCCTTAACTAACTGACTTTGAGCTATCTTACAAGTCTCCTCTAGTTTCTCCTTCAGATCTAAAACATACTGATATGTAGTCTTAACCTCATCACTATCTACGTCACCTGCCCACATCTCTCTAAGAATCCTCATGGGACCTCTAACTGACCTACCGTACAATAACTCAAACGGAGAAAATCCTAAACTCTCTTGTGGAACCCCACATCTCTCTAAGAATCCTCATGGGACATCTAACTGACCTACCGTACAATAACTCAAACGGAGAAAATCCTAAACTCTCTTGTGGAACCTCTCTATATGCAAACAATAAAGCATTGAGATACTTGTCCCAATCTTTGGGTCTCTCGGTACACATACGCCGTAACATTTGCTTTAACGTCCCGTTAAATCGTTCGACTAACCCGTTACACATAGGGTGATATGGTGTTGTCATGATTTGACGCAAAGACAATAACCTGCTTACTTCAGCCATAAGTTCTGACGTAAACTGTGACCCACAATCAGTCAGCATTTCCTCTGGTACACCTAGCCTACTGAACATATCAACTAATGCCTCAGCTACTCTCCCAGTTTTAATTGAGGGCAATGCGACTGCCTCCGGATACCTAGTTGCATAGTCTACCATGGTTAAAATGTACCTATTTTTCCTATCTGACACTGGAAAAATTGGTCCAACTATGTCTACGTCTACCCGCTTAAATGGTGTATCTATCAGTGGCATCTGACCTAAATGTACTTTGGTCACTCGACCTTTTGGTACTGTCCTTTGGCATACATCGCAGGACCTACAATACCTAGTTACATCTCCACTAACGCCTGGCCAATAAAATTCTGCCAATACTCTATCTGACGTTTTCTTTACGCCTAAATGACCTCCCATAATCGACTCATGAGCTACCTTAAGCACTGTCGTTCTATACTGGGTAGGTACCACTAATTGGTGAAACTGTCTACTACCACTATCTTCAAATTCTCTGTACAATAACCTATTATTATGTACAAACTTACAACTACCGGACCCTTTACACTTCTTCATTACACCATCCTTGGCCTTCACTTTACAAGGACCTAAAGACTCGTCTTGAGTTTGTGCTTCTATAAACTCCGCTTTAGATATGTCACCTACGGCTGCAGGAACCTTTAATTTTCTATAAGCCTGAGCTTGCTTCTGGACCTGCGCTCTAGTCTCTACGGCATTACTTATGCTACTTCTAAAATCGGACATTACCGGAAGTGCTGAACCATCTATGTTCCCTATCGTTAAATCATACATCGGGTCATCCATACATAGTGCCTCTGTAGTCCCTTTAAAGAAAGGTGTATCTACATCTATTCTCGCTATTGGCACGTGCTCTACCGACTTATTTAACAACATACACGGTGACTGTTTACCTACCAACTGGTCATCCGTAACTAAACTACGCCTAACTACCACACCTGTACAACCTGTATCCCTCATTACAATTACGTCCGTGCCATTCACTCTACCATCTGCCGTTGGAAGATTTGCATACGGAAAGAGACATGTTCCGATCTTCGCCATTACACCATCCGATTTAACACAACAGCTACTACTCTCGGTTTTAATAACCGGACTATTACTACCTCTGCCTCTACCTCTACCGAAATTCCATGGGTTGTTAAAACCTTGGTTCTGATTCCCTACATTGTTGTCCACTCTACTATTGTCACTAAAGTTGTCTACGACAGCGGACACTTTCACCGCTTTCCTACACTCATGTGAAGCATGATTCCCATTACAGTGACGACAACGAATAAAAGGTCTACCTATGTTACCACTATTGCTACCTCCTCTAGAACCCATCGAACTACCTCCACCTCTATAGTTTCCACTCTGGCCTTTCTGTTTATGATCGTCCCCTTGCCTATCTCTAAAAGTTCTGTCTTTCGACACTACATTATGAGCTCCACCTCTAGCCTCGGCAAACTGATCTGCTTGAGTTGCCATTTCATCTACACTAGTTAGTTTTCTTTCTTTAAGAAATAAGAACAGATCTCTACTACAAACATTGAATAGCTGGTCCCGCAACAAGAAATCTATGAGGCCCTGATAAGTCTGCGCTACCTTCCCTAACTCTAACCACCTATCTAAGTTATTTCTAGACCTACTAATAAACTGAATAAATGACTCGCCTTTCTCAGGCAGACAAGCTCTAAACCGCTTTCTAAAACCTTCTTCAGTTAACTCAAATCTCTTTAAAAGAGCATCCTTTAACTTGTCATAGTCAAGAGCATCTACACTAGGTAATCTAGAAAATACATCTAAGGCCTTGCCTCTCAATAACGCACTTAAATGAACTGCCCACTTATCTTTGGTCCATTCCTGTAACTCAGCATAACGCTCGAACCGTAACAAGTAACTGTCCATGTTATCTTTGTCAGCATCAAAGTATGGTAACTTCGAACCTTTTAACTTCCCAGAATAACTATCTTTCCCTTCAGTTTTACTTTCCTTACTATGTGTCTTAGCTGCTTCCAACTCTAAAGCTAACTTATGCTCAGACTCTTTTTGCTCCCTTTCCATTATTATCTTAGCCTTAGCTAGTCTACCATCTGTTTCGAACCTCTCATGTTCTAACTTTTGCTTCTCCTTTACTATTCTACTTTCTAAGTCTACCTTCTCTTTATCATCATCTCGCTTCTCTTTAGCTAATCTACCTTCTTAATCTAGCTTCTCTTTAGCTAACCTACTTTCGAATTCTAAATTCTCTTTATCAGCATCCAACTTCTCTTTAGCTAATCTACTTTCTAATTCTAGCTTCTCTTTAGCTAACCTTCTTTCGAATTCTAGCCTATCTTTCTCTAATTCTCTTTCCTTAAGTCTAAATTCCCTTTCCCTAGCCTGTTCGTCTTTAACAAAGGTTCTAAGCTCCTCTCCAGCATAACCTAACTCCTTACCCATTTCCGTAAGATCCTTTATGGACGTCATGTCTATGGACATTGTGGACTACTAACTACAATAATTACAATACACACGTCACTAATAATTCTACTCACCTAACTACTAATGGTAAGTCACTGTGTCCTCAGTAAATACCTGGGCATCATCATCGGACAAGTTACATACACATTTGTACTAGCGCTAACTACTAACGGTTATGTATAGATAGTATCTAGCTTCCACAAAACATATACACTACATAAAATATCTTAATTTGATATTGGACATAAACCTTAAACAATCATAGAAATGTGTATAACATGTACATGTATATTTACTTCTCCTATCAATATAAGTATACTAGAGTGTCACAGCATGAGTAGAACGTCTTGTTCGCCAACCTAATTGGATACTATGTGTATATCAAGGGAGGTAAAAACAAACACCAAAATTATTGAGCAAAAGTGCCTCAGACCCACTCGTGTAGACCAATGCGACTTCGCGCCAAGGAAAGAACGGACAAAACAACAGTTTGGACTCACCCTACCTTTGTCGTGTCTTGACTTGTCTTCCAAGCTGTGGCCGTGATCGTCGACAGTCGCCTTGATGGATCAGAGGGTGGTACACAATTCTAAAATAATAAGTAAAGATTTAGTATATCATAATAAAGATCACTTATTGATTCTTTCCCTCCGTAGTCGCCCAAAATCCCATTACTCTGAAAACCAGTTGTCACAGGTTGACGTTAGTGGTTGGGCTAACTCAGGAAAGAATCAATGACGGTGAATGCATTTACATAAGTTTAATGCAACTTTTAAAATATGTTTAATATATATACAATTATCTAAAAAAACAAGCGAATACACAATTGAACTATTAAATGAGTGTTCTCCTGAACGTTTAAGACGTTCTTAGTATTGTTATAAATACTGAATGTCTAAGACACTAAAGTGTTGTTAAAGCTATAACAATGTTGATCTAGCGCGATAACTGTGATGCGCGAGAGCTCATGAAGATGATGATGCGCGAATTCAATGGATGATTGTCATCAAATGCCTTCTGTAAGGGTTGATGACGCGATGCAATGATAGTTAATCTCGACTGAGATTGTGAGTGATATTCCTCCAGTGAGGACTGGTAACGGGCCCACCTTGTGTCCCGGGGGTTGTCGTTAGTAAAACCTGGCGGTGCAGGTACGGGGACCGTCTCCACCGCTCGTAAACGTTAATTGTGGAAGCTTAGCTCCACTCCTGGATATCCAAACCTAGATGGCTTACTCCAACCCTGGATGGCTTATATCCTGGATGGCTTATTCCAACCCTGGATGGCTTATTCCAACCCTGGATGGCTTAGGCTGTAATTATACATACGTTTTAGATGTCGGTTGACAAACATACCAATCTTGCATAATTATCATTACCCAAACAAATCATTATTCAATCAATATATGTACGAATGATGAGTAGCAATGTATACATATTCTACAACGCCATGTATACGCTATGTGCGTCGCTGTTAATCAATGCCCCTAAGACATGTAATATAAACATGATCAAATAACTCATATATTACACTCACTGAGTTATGCATGCACGCAATGTTAACAATCGTGTATTACAATCACTAAGTTATACGCCAACGTTAACTAATGCACCTATTATCCACTGCTATCAAATTAATATTGTGTTACAATTAATGATCAATTACAATAATTACATCTAATAAAGTAACTTCAAAATCATATGCTAGTCTAAAGTTATGTTTGAGAAACATCAATGCTAACCGGATGTCGTAACCGCCAAACAAGATGGCGCCGCCCACTGAATACAAATATACGATAAAAGTTTAATAAAATTACTAACCACATGTTGCCTATGAATTTTGCCGTCCAATCTCTGTTCCAACAAAGTACTATCGATGATCCCGGCGAGAGCTAGAAGACAATGGGTTTTATAGCAAACATTACGCCCAAATCATTATTTCCCCCGTTCAGTCCGTGACAAACGTGGCTAAATCTACAGTATTGAATCTCCACGAGAGGCCCCTTATACAATTTTGCCGTTTAAGAAAATATACCAATACGTTTACATGCATTAGCACAAAACTAAACTTATGACACGGCCTCTCTGGCGGCCACTTAAAATGTGCACGCTTTTACGTGTTACATGAATAGATCATGAATATTGTGAAATTATTTCAACTTGAACAATAGATTTTGGGTGTAACCGATAACTTACAAGAGCTATATACGACCAGAACGCTCTACCCGTGACATTTTGTGACAAATACGAACACAAAATTGTTTCTTATATATATCAACAACATTGCTGACAATCTTCTTAGTATAACTCGTATTTTTGCAGATGATACATCTCTTGCAAATACTTCGTGTAATATTGCAGATCTTGAGGGAATCTTAAATCACGATCTTAATATTATATCTGCTTGGTCTAAACCGTGGTTTGTTGATTTTAATCCAACTAAAACTGAGGCTATTATTTTTACTCTCAGAAGACATATACAACAACCCTCGTTAATTTTTAATAATATGCCAGTTAATTTTGTTGAACACCATAAACACTCGAGTTTAACGTTTAGTCATGACGGTAAATGGCACGAACATATTACCAATAGTACTACGTCAACCTCTAAAATATTAGGAATGATGCGGAAAATAAAGTTTTTAATCAATCGTAAAGCTTTAAACCAAATATATTTATCGTTTTTGAGACCAATACTTGAATAAGCTTCTGTTATTTGGGACGGCTGCACACAATACGAAAAAGACACTTTAGAAAAAATTCAACATGAAGCAGCTCGCATTGTCACTGGATTAACACGATCAACGTCAATTCGTAATTTATATACCGAAATTGGGTGATTACCATTAGAAGATAGAAGAAAATACCAAAAATTAATAATTGTTTATAATATTAAAGCTGGTTATTTGCCAGATTTTCTTTTCAAATTTATTCCCTGACATAGTTGGCAGAGTTGCCCCTTACAACTTAAGAAATTCAAATGATGACGTATCTATTCATACGAGAACGCAGCTATTTAGTAATTTGTTTATTCCCTCGTGTATATCGTTATGGAATACAATACCTGAACACATACGAAATGCAGACTCTCTTTCTGCTTTTAAAACTCTTATTACAAATCAATACTTTAATCCGCCAAAAATACCTTTTTTCTATTTTTCTGGAATTCGTTGATTGTCTGTATTTCATGCACGGATAAGAAACAAATGCAGTAACCTGAAATATGATTTGTTTATAAACAAAATCAAAGAAAACGCAACCTGTGCGAAGTGTTCTCATAAAAAGGAGGACGCCGAACATTATTTTATGCAATGTCCGTTTTATTTAAATGAACGACTTCGTCATCTTCATGCTACCCGTCCATTTCACCCGCTCAGCGTTCGTGTATTTGTATTTGCAAAAGATAGTTATACAGATAAAGATAATAGCACTATTTTTAATCACGTTCAAATATACATTAAAGATACTAAACGATTTGATAACGACTAGACATTATATACACTATTATGATAACCGCTCGGGGCAGGATCATACAACCACAGCATCATCACTCATTCCTTCTTGTTTAGTCTTTCCTAGAACTTTATTCTACTTACTCCACTCCCTTTTTCTTCTTCTTTTGATCATCGAAAAATGTATTTGAATATTTTATGTTAATTGTATTGCCATCTTGTTTACTGTTAATTACAATATTGTTGGGACGGGCCTTTATTAATGTTGGAAGAACTTGTGGCCCAACCCTTTTGCTTGTGTATAGAAGAAAAGCGATACAGTATGTTTAGAGTAAAGTATTTAACTACATTGGGCTAAAAGTATTCTCCATCAATAATTTCATTTATTTAACTGCATTGGGCTAAACGTATTCTCCATCAATTATTTCATTTATTTAACTACATTTGGGCTAAAAGTATTCTCCATCAATAATATCATTTATTTAACTACATTTGGGCTTAATGTATTCTCCATCAATTATTTCAATTATCTAACTACATTTGGCCTAAAAGTATTTTCCATCAATTATGTGATTTATTTAACTACATTTGGGCTAAAAGTATTCTCCATCATTTTTTTCATTTATTTAACTGTATTGGGCTAAACGTATTCTCCATCAATTATTTCATTTATTTAACTACATTTGGGCTAAAAATATTCTTCATCAATTATTTCATTTATTTAACTACGTTTGGGCTAAAAGTATTCTCCAACAATTATTTCATTTATTTAACTACATCTGGGCTAAAAGTTACTACATTTGGGCTAAGAGTATTCTCCATCAATTATTTCATTTACTTAATTGCGTTTGAAAAAATAGATCTCACTGGCAGTAGATGCAGTTTATGTGAGTTCTTTGCATAACGTGTCTTAATTTGTGACAATCCTGTACTTGGAGTCTATGGGAATTGATTTGGATGTATCTGCCCTTAAAGGGGATGTTTCTTTATTTTCTAGTACGGAAAAACACTAATGGATGTAGATACATAAACGGGACGTAATACTTGGCCATTACATAAGTAGATCTTTTAACGTCTGTATATTATTGGTATTATTCAAAAGAGTATATTTAAGTGTTTGTAGGTGTTGTGGTGATTTTAGTAGAAAAGTAGGTCACGCTTCACGTGGCTGTCACAAGTTCATGTGAATATGGATGTGTGCAGTGTATCAACGTGTGTATATCGACGTCAGTTTCATTGAGCATTTTTAAACTTATTGCGTACATGTTCGTGGGTACCAGTTGTGGAAAAGTTCGTGACGGAAGATAGGTATGAGTGTTGAAGCAACGTATTGGAGTGAGGTAGTTGAAAGTAGGTCACACATGCGTTCAAATGAATATACTTTTAGAGACGCTCGGAACACTGAGTACTAGCTCACATCAATTGAGCTGCAAAGTCCAACAGTACAGTAAATTGCCCAGTACCAGCTACGTAACCCCACGTCGGAGTATAGGTATACACTGAGCGTCTCACGCAACTACGTTCTCAGTAATTTGGTATTTGAGCATATGAGGGTCCTAAACATTCCCTAGAAGGAATGGACAGGTAGACCTTTATTACGCTATTAAACTGTAGTTACTTGCCATTGA
This sequence comes from Cyrtodaria siliqua, assembly GCA_037043455.1. Classification (NCBI taxonomy): domain Eukaryota; kingdom Metazoa; phylum Mollusca; class Bivalvia; order Adapedonta; family Hiatellidae; genus Cyrtodaria; species Cyrtodaria siliqua. The sequence continues at coordinate 8,189 of JAWPHD010009615.1, read as the reverse complement.
TCGGACCACCATGAAATCGAAGGCAAAAGTTATCAAAATATCAGCCTATTCTTAAACAAGACTTGAACGTTTGTGTGTCAATTTAGTATTTACTAGCGAACGCGAAACTGGGAACCAGTCAAAAATTGAAACATATCTACTTCCGACACGGAAGTAAATGTATGAAGTTTTGAATATGAGAAAGTTAAACCGGTTATTGAACAACAAATGAATGGAATAAAACAATACAGACTTACATCCATCACATTAACTGAAAAATATTTGAGATAAATCGTTAATTTCAGGTTGGGAGGAGGCGTGGCATAGGAAATTGCATTGTTTGATTATTACCTTTATCATGGATATACAGGTAGATCTATACATTTATAGAACTGTAATTATAATTATTTATGAAGTACTGTAAGGGACATTTTAGTGTTATTTTTACTGAGGTGAAGTAGATGTTTACAAATATATCAAATACATACACCTTGTACACTGTCGTGTGCAGAAATATATTTCCTGTCTGACAATACCACTCTTCCTACGACTTGTCAACCCGCCGAGACAACGAAGTCAAAAGTCACCAGTAAATATACTCATGATCATCATTTGTCTGATTTTGTCTGGATATCCAGTCAACATTCCAGAATTACCTATCAGTCATATTCGCCAATCGGATGCAATTGAGATATTGTGATTGAACTACTGACGTCATTATGTTCTGCATTATGACATAAGTATTCAATATCAGTATCTCAGTATCTCGAGTACATCACTATGATGAGATTGCTGAAAACAGTAGAAACATAATTTTTTAATAAGGTTCACACTAGTAAGACATAACCAATATGGTGACATTCGATATATATTTGAGTTAATGCTGTACAAGATGTTGCGAATGGATTATTTTTTGTCTTGGTCTTAGAAACAGGAAACATTTCAGATATATTCTAGAAGAAATCAATCAATCAAATCATTATTCAAAGCATCTTGGAATGAAACTTGCTGACGAAATACATTATGTAATAAGTATTTGGGTGCTGATTATCTCTGAACCGATGCAGTTTCGAAATGGCCGACATAGTTAGTATAAATATTCATGTTTTGAAAACAAGCGAGTGTATTATTCGCTATTGTAAGACAATTAAAAGAAAACAACATATGAGTTTGTTACAGTCTTCGAAATTAGCCGGAAGGCCGCAGTCAGTAAAAATCATGTTGAGCATGTAAATTTTGCAAGCGGGCATGTTAAAAATTAGACGAAAATGCCAAAATGAATCGGAACGAAATCAGACCCAAAAATTAACGACAACTTGAAAAGTAATTTAGAAGTCTATTTATTTTGTTTATCTAACACCGGAAACAACTCTCGTTTTCAGAACTGGCTGGTTTTCAATTTTATTTGCTGTTTTCGAACGACGTTCGGGACGAAGGAGCAATATTTAGTATGAATCAATATCGCGATGTAAACCCGACTGATAATGAACTGAAGATAATTTCCGGTCTATTTTGTAACCTATGATGAGCTTTCTTCATTATTTCGAAAGCGTAAGCCGGCAGAAAAAAGCAATGCAGACGTTAGTGACTAAAAACAACAACTTATGAAATCAACAAAACCGGTCATTTTCAGTGACTGAGAATAAAGTGTCTTTATTTTATTTAATTTTTTGTGATATAGTTCTGTAGAAAATGTAACTTTCTGTGACAATATACATATTTGTCTATAAATAACACTGAAATTACACTTAAACAGTTCTGGTCCGTAGTAATGTGTTAAGCTAGTAATTTTTTGTAAGTTACATTCCCGATGGGCTAGTAGCTCAATTTTTTTTTTCGTGAAGACTGTTCAAAGCTCCAGACAAACTTCCGTGTCAAAGGGTATTTTACCTCCTAAATAAATCTGCAGTGCTGATTCAGATTATTTTAAAGAATATAAGTTATAATGGTTTTGCATTTTACTTCAAAATATGACCGTTTATAGACAAATTGTTGGTATCCCTATGGGTACGAACTGTGCACCACTTGTCGCAGATTTGTTTTTATTTTGCTATGAAAGAGATTTCATGTTGAGTCTTTCAACAGATACCCAAGCAGATGTCATTGAAGCCTTTAATGACACTTCTCGGTATCTGGATGATATATTGAACATTGACGACCCTTTCTTTCCAACTATGGTTAATAATATTTATCCTAAAGAACTTCAGCTTAACAAAGGTAATATATCTGATAATAACGCTTCTTTTCTTACTTTAGATCTCTCGATTGAAAACGGGGAAATAATTAGCAAAATCTATGACAAGAGATATGATTTTAATTTTCACATTGTTAATTATCCCCACTTGGATGGGGATGTTCCCCGAGCAACTTCTTATGGGGTGTATGTGTCTCAACTTATTCGTTTTTCAAGAGCTTGTACTCGAGTTGAAGACTTGAGGTTGTGATAGTCCTTGTCGCAGAAGAGTCCTCAAATTACTTTTATATTTGGAAAGATGATCAGGGTTACGATTAGAATATTTTGCTAAGGTATTACGAAGTTTATGGTAACGGTAACACTGATTGAGCAATTTTTAATTATACAAAGATTACGAATATTAAAGTCCTCAGCTCGAGTACAAGCTCTTGAAAAACGAATAAGTGCTTTTACGATTGTAAGAAATATTTTTAAGTTTTTTTTATATGATTATGAATAAAATGTGTTTCAGAACCTGGCAACAGCAACTTTAAATCACGGGGTTGGAGAAAGGGACGGAATGAATGAATGGATGGTGTTTTACGGCACGTCACATTGTGCGCAAAAACTGATGAAAGATGAAGAAATGAAGTAGTCTTAAAACTTAATGTAAATATATAATGATGACATTATTTACAAATAAGGGATGATATGGTAGTAATATAAACTATGTATAGATGTAAATCAACAGATGCCCGTCAACGGGTATATAAACAAGAAAATATATATAAGAACATATTATAAATGATTTATATAGCCCGATTTCTTTCAGGAAATCTAAAACAAGACAAACATCTAGAGTATCAAATAGCTATTTCATAGTATTAACATTGTAGTAACTTGACGCATAGGATCAAAGTCTACACATTCCAACAAGATGTGTTTGACCGTTAACGGTGCAAATCAAGGTATACAGTCTGGTAATTGCTCACCTTGTAATACATATGAATGACTATAACGTGTGTGCCCTATCCTGCACCAGCCAGGACAACGTCTTCTAGACGAATGGGTCTATTAGAAGAACGCCATTATCCGATTAACCGTTTAATTGAATAGAGTTTGTTAACTGTCAAATCCCAAGCGGCTTGCACAGAGTTACGAATATATGTGTTAATACAACTTTTAGAATCAGTAATTTGACATTAGATATATGTAAACCTAATGCTGCTTTAGCTCTATCATTACCACGTATTCCCACATGGCTTGGAAGCCCACAGAAAAAAATAACGTTATCAACTATAAGAGAATTGTACTTTTATAAAAGTTGAAGCACAACTGGGTTATCATGTTTCATATTATCCAGGGCTTTAAGAGATGAAAGGGAATCAGGAAATATTACAGAATGGTCATCCTCAGATTCCTGAATATAGTTCAATTGCCTTAAGTTCAGCTGAAAAGGTAAAGGCCTTGTCAGGCAGGCGACTCTTTATGCTGTGTTTGTGAACAACAGCTGCTGCAGCTACCTTATCTCCATCTTTATAACCATCTGTGTATATATGTTGGAAGTTACTGTATTTCGATTTAATTTCTTTAAATTTGCTTTAAAAGACCGTAGGGTCTGTCTTGGATTTGTTACTATTACAACGATCAAAAATAAGTTTTGGTGTTTCCAAAGTCCACGGTTGAATTTATGGTACTTTCTATTTGGCAATCAAACTTAGGTCAATTTCAGTGTCTCTTAATTTTGGTTTAATACGAAGACCAAATGACCTTCGGTTTTCGATCAAAAAGAGGTTCATAACTAGGATTAAAAATAGACATACTGAAGGGCTAATTTGTCCCGTCTGTGAGACAGTGATGGTTCATTAGCTTCAACATATAAACTTTCGGCTGGTGATGTACGAAAGGTGAGTCGTAATCCTTGATTATGTATAGGATCGAGCATCTGCAAGTATGAGAGAAGGGGACGCAGGAGATGAAAAGATCGGCAGTGTGTACATAGTGTTTAATTATCCACATAGGGTTTGAGAAGGGGATGGAGGAGATGGGTAGATCGGCAGTGGATGCATAGTGTTTAAATATCACCACGGGTTTGTAGAATGGGACGGAGGAGATGAGTAGATCGGCAGTGGTTCACAGTGTTTAAATATCCTCACGGGTTGGAGAAGGGGACGGAGGAGATAAGTAGATCGACAGTGGGTGCATAGTGTTTACATATCCCCCACGGGGTTAGAGAAGGGGACGGATGAGATCAGTAGATCCGCAGTGGGTGCATAGTGTTTAAATATCCCCACGGGGCTGGAGAAGGGGACGGAGGAGATGAGTAGAACGGCAGTGGGTGCATAGTGTTTAAATCTCACTATGTAGTCGTTATCACACCAAATCAAAACATATCTATTCTTTCGTAATCTTCTCTTGGACTTAGAAGTTCCAAACAACATTTTTGAGTAATGCTGCAGTGAATAAATATGTTTATGCAGAACTACAGTGTAACCACAAACTAAATATGTTTTCAGTAGTTTAACTTACATTTGTTTGTAGCTTTTAAAAATTTCAAATTTTGGTATTCATAATTTCGATAACACCGCAAACAATGGAAAACGCTCGTTAACTTATAACATTTATAGTACAAGGACATATACTTTATTATTGTTTTACAGGGCACTGCCTTGTTTACTACTCGTACATATTTAAATAATTTGCACAGTGATAAACCCCAATGTTCCCTACGAGAAATGTAACCTGAATATATATCTGTTTTGACTCACCTATTTTTAAGGCCAATCTGTATTGAAAAAGTATGCAAATTGTGCATTTTATTTTCAGAGTTTGTTTTTTGATTTTTTTGTTGTTGGCTAAATGTAGCATTAAACACAAAATAAAATCAAATCACAAATCAATAGCACTATGCTGAGCACACTTAGGTGTAACACAAAAAGTAGATATACAAGTCGAACATGAAATTTAGCATTCAAGGACCATAGCCACGCACAGAAACACGCTCAGAAACAAACAAAAAGTACCAATAAGTACTGAACATATGATACCTTGGAAGCAACAAACACAAATAAGAGAGAAAAGTAGCAGACTCGGTTTCATTGAGTATGTTCATGAGAGGTAAGTATAAGATGCACACCTCTTACGCCTCCTAGCACCGGCTTAAGCGATATTCTACTTTAAAGCAACACAACTAGGGCTTAAGGGAAAGTAGCATTCAAGGAGAACAGTCAACCACAAAACACAGAAACACAGAAACAAACACGCAAACAGACAAGCCCGGGGCTAGAGGGCGTGAACGGTAGCAAGCATATTTCACCACCGTTCATGAACCCTCAATCAAATCGTTTTCAAAGGTCCACTATCATACTCTTATTCTCAAACAAGAAAGACAAGCAGCGGATTCGGTTTTATTGAGACTGTTCATGACTGGCAATATAATACTCGCTGATAGTGAAGCCAACCTATCGTTTCAGTTCATTTAAAGGTTTTATGGATTACTTTTGATTACAAACGATATATTAACTCAAAAAAAGCGGTTCAAGCTTTGTTTTACAGAGTATATCGTACCCAACATTTGCATCGAGATTAACTCTATCGGGATAGCTTAACATCATCAACAATATGATTAATTTAAGAGGATATTTTATTCTTTTTTTGATGTTGACTTAAATTGCGATGAGAGACTGTTGCGTTTGTACATTCTTGAGTGTTCATAACAGTCTCGTGTTAACCCGTTGTAATCATGACATTTTCTTGTGTTTTTTTCAGTACAATGAACTGCTTTTTGATTACTGTAGTTAATTCACCGTATAAAGTCAATAGTTGTGTCGAGATAGAATATTTAAAATGTGAATGTTGGATGCAAAAGCATGTTTGTAATTTCCTAAGCAAAAAGTGGACCAACAAAGTAAAAAGCAAGAATGCCTCCGCCGTCGTACTTTCGATGAGTACGACCCTTCTGGTTGTGTTACATTGCATATATTGGCGGACATTACAGAGGCATATCTGTCTTACGGAACTCATTTAACATTAGAAAAATAATATTGAGTAAAATGAAAAATGATGTTTACTTTAATGACGCATATCTACTTCTATAACATTGAATAATATAAACGATACATACCATTGCTTAAAACTAATAATTTTGGAGTAGTTATCACATAACTGTCACTCTGGTTAAATAGAGCGAGGGAGGGGATGTTTGGGATGGGGCACACGGGGTGCTGTCTCCGGGTTTCAAAACCGATCAACAGAAAAATGGATTTATTGATAACAGGTAAGAATTAATTAAAACCAGTTAACAGTAAATAAATCAAATAACAGGAAACAATAATATAGATTTTCCATCAATAATAGTAATTGACATGTGTTGAACTTTTATGAAAACTGTGGATTACCAACAGAGTTCCCGAGTAAAAACGGTGCTAAAGAGTGCTTAGAGTAGAATCATTCGAACTTAAGTATGTTTAAATTGTCCTTGGCTCGCTCTGTCCATCTTTGATGGGGTTTCTAAGACCTGCAAAAACAGAATACGGAATTAATCGATGTGAACAAGTACTTGTTTATATTGCAGACATTATTTGTCGTTTCTTTGATATTCTTGAGCTATGCAAGCATCCAGTAGGATTAATTCAGTATTCTGTATTTACATGTACTTCACTTAAACTGGTATTCATTTTATTGGGATGACAATAGGTTAAGAGTGTGGTTAGGTGCTCCTTAGAACCTGGTTTAAACTATTAGCGGCCTTTTTGCCACTGATTGTTCCAAGGCGGTAGCCCTTTTTTGCACCCTTTATGTCTGTGATGTCATATCTTGCCTCTTATTCATCTTTGTAATTGTTGTTTTGAGTGTTTGTGATTGACTGTGGCGCCTGAATGCCACATTAGTCAGGACTATGAAATACAGAAACGCCATAAATTTCGAATTTAATTCTCCTACGATTCTAAAGGACAAATGCTATATTATTTATAAATACCTTGATGTCAAACAGGGGTGATGTAGAAGTTACACACTGGGCCAGACCATAAAAACAGGGGAGATAACGCGTTACCCTCCTGCATGTAAATATGGACTATATCATGTTTTATATGAAAACAGCTTACTTAATGTTTAAATAATAAACTATTGGTATTGATCAATGGTTAATTTTGATTTTATAAGCATTCCTATTTAATATGGATTGACTGTTACTCTTAATATTCCTGGTTTCATTCATCATCATCGATTATATTTCATAATCCTCCGCATGTAAATGTGTACATTTGTATTGACAAAACACGTCATGTTCCCCTAGAAAGATACCATACTTCGTGTTTTAAAAGTGAGCTTTTGCTGTCAAATAATTACGATACGAATGGGAGCGAAATATATTTCATAATTCTGTATAACTTGTGCAAAGAGATAATTGTGTGTCTTTATAATTGTGTGTCTTTATATCACAATGATAGAAGTACTGTAGCTACGTACACAGGAACATTTCCATTTTAAAACGTACTCGATAGCCAAGAAACTTACAAATATAAAAAGGCGAAGAATATGCATAAATAATGTCAAATTATCAATAATATCCACTCTAGAAATGCAGAAAGTTGTAATTAAATGTCCAGCATAAGGTCCCTTATTATGCTGGCGCCGTTTTACTTCGACATATACACAAAAACAATACCAACATGTGTTTTACTGCATACTACTTTTACATATTAACGCATGAGCATGAACAAAAAATGACAAATGATATGAATAGGAGGGGGGGGGGGGGGGGGGGGGGGTCCTACCCTCTGCATGTGACGGTGTGTTTGCAGTGGTTGTATACTACCCCGGCAACCACACGGGGGGAGTCCTTGGTTAAAAGTAGGCTTCCAGGTACAAGAATATTCAAGGAAGATGGGTCGGTGAATACTGAGAAAATTATTTATGGTTCTTGATAAGTGGTTATATAGTGATAGTGCTGGAGTGGCCTATTGTATAGAGCGGTGGTATAAACCATCGGAATGTTATCGTTTGTAAGAGTAAGACAGGGTTCCTGTATACTTCT